>ONZH01010695.1:0-15140 GCA_900303285.1 Rhinella marina
TTTCACTACATTTAAGTCACCGAGAGGAAAACAGCAAGGAACCGCGATTAAGCACTCGCAGCCGGGCAAAGAATAGGCCAGGTACTTTTGCATTTTTCTCGGCCCAGGAAAGAGCTGGGCACTCAAACTCCGGGGTATAGATACATCTAGTGGGCCTACATGTACAACAAAGTTTTGGAGTTTCTAGCTCAAGAGGAACCCATAAATTTCACTACATTTAAGTCACCGAGAGGAAAACAGCAAGGAACCGCGATTAAGCACTCGCAGCCGGGCAAAGAATAGGCCAGGTACTTTTGCATTTTTCTCGGCCCAGGAAAGAGCTGGGCACTCAAACTCCGGGGTATAGATACATCTAGTGGGCCTACATGTACAACAAAGTTTTGGAGTTTCTAGCTCAAGAGGAACCCATAAATTTCACTACATTTAAGTCACCGAGAGGAAAACAGCAAGGAACCGCGATTAAGCACTCGCAGCCGGGCAAAGAATAGGCCAGGTACTTTTGCATTTTTCTCGGCCCAGGAAAGAGCTGGGCACTCAAACTCCGGGGTATAGATACATCTAGTGGGCCTACATGTACAACAAAGTTTTGGAGTTTCTAGCTCAAGAGGAACCCAGAAATTTCACTACATTTAAGTCACCGAGAGGAAAACAGCAAGGAACCGCGATTAAGCACTCGCAGCCGGGCAAAGAATAGGCCAGGTACTTTTGCATTTTTCTCGGCCCAGGAAAGAGCTGGGCACTCAAACTCCGGGGTATAGATACATCTAGTGGGCCTACATGTACAACAAAGTTTTGGAGTTTCTAGCTCAAGAGGAACCCAGAAATTTCACTACATTTAAGTCACCGAGAGGAAAACAGCAAGGAACCGCGATTAAGCACTCGCAGCCGGGCAAAGAATAGGCCAGGTACTTTTGCATTTTTCTCGGCCCAGGAAAGAGCTGGGCACTCAAACTCCGGGGTATAGATACATCTAGTGGGCCTACATGTACAACAAAGTTTTGGAGTTTCTAGCTCAAGAGGAACCCAGAAATTTCACTACATTTAAGTCACCGAGAGGAAAACAGCAAGGAACCGCGATTAAGCACTCGCAGCCGGGCAAAGAATAGGCCAGGTACTTTTGCATTTTTCTCGGCCCAGGAAAGAGCTGGGCACTCAAACTCCGGGGTATAGATACATCTAGTGGGCCTACATGTACAACAAAGTTTTGGAGTTTCTAGCTCAAGAGGAACCCAGAAATTTCACTACATTTAAGTCACCGAGAGGAAAACAGCAAGGAACCGCGATTAAGCACTCGCAGCCGGGCAAAGAATAGGCCAGGTACTTTTGCATTTTTCTCGGCCCAGGAAAGAGCTGGGCACTCAAACTCCGGGGTATAGATACATCTAGTGGGCCTACATGTACAACAAAGTTTTGGAGTTTCTAGCTCAAGAGGAACCCAGAAATTTCACTACATTTAAGTCACCGAGAGGAAAACAGCAAGGAACCGCGATTAAGCACTCGCAGCCGGGCAAAGAATAGGCCAGGTACTTTTGCATTTTTCTCGGCCCAGGAAAGAGCTGGGCACTCAAACTCCGGGGTATAGATACATCTAGTGGGCCTACATGTACAACAAAGTTTTGGAGTTTCTAGCTCAAGAGGAACCCAGAAATTTCACTACATTTAAGTCACCGAGAGGAAAACAGCAAGGAACCGCGATTAAGCACTCGCAGCCGGGCAAAGAATAGGCCAGGTACTTTTGCATTTTTCTCGGCCCAGGAAAGAGCTGGGCACTCAAACTCCGGGGTATAGATACATCTAGTGGGCCTACATGTACAACAAAGTTTTGGAGTTTCTAGCTCAAGAGGAACCCAGAAATTTCACTACATTTAAGTCACCGAGAGGAAAACAGCAAGGAACCGCGATTAAGCACTCGCAGCCGGGCAAAGAATAGGCCAGGTACTTTTGCATTTTTCTCGGCCCAGGAAAGAGCTGGGCACTCAAACTCCGGGGTATAGATACATCTAGTGGGCCTACATGTACAACAAAGTTTTGGAGTTTCTAGCTCAAGAGGAACCCAGAAATTTCACTACATTTAAGTCACCGAGAGGAAAACAGCAAGGAACCGCGATTAAGCACTCGCAGCCGGGCAAAGAATAGGCCAGGTACTTTTGCATTTTTCTCGGCCCAGGAAAGAGCTGGGCACTCAAACTCCGGGGTATAGATACATCTAGTGGGCCTACATGTACAACAAAGTTTTGGAGTTTCTAGCTCAAGAGGAACCCAGAAATTTCACTACATTTAAGTCACCGAGAGGAAAACAGCAAGGAACCGCGATTAAGCACTCGCAGCCGGGCAAAGAATAGGCCAGGTACTTTTGCATTTTTCTCGGCCCAGGAAAGAGCTGGGCACTCAAACTCCGGGGTATAGATACATCTAGTGGGCCTACATGTACAACAAAGTTTTGGAGTTTCTAGCTCAAGAGGAACCCAGAAATTTCACTACATTTAAGTCACCGAGAGGAAAACAGCAAGGAACCGCGATTAAGCACTCGCAGCCGGGCAAAGAATAGGCCAGGTACTTTTGCATTTTTCTCGGCCCAGGAAAGAGCTGGGCACTCAAACTCCGGGGTATAGATACATCTAGTGGGCCTACATGTACAACAAAGTTTTGGAGTTTCTAGCTCAAGAGGAACCCAGAAATTTCACTACATTTAAGTCACCGAGAGGAAAACAGCAAGGAACCGCGATTAAGCACTCGCAGCCGGGCAAAGAATAGGCCAGGTACTTTTGCATTTTTCTCGGCCCAGGAAAGAGCTGGGCACTCAAACTCCGGGGTATAGATACATCTAGTGGGCCTACATGTACAACAAAGTTTTGGAGTTTCTAGCTCAAGAGGAACCCAGAAATTTCACTACATTTAAGTCACCGAGAGGAAAACAGCAAGGAACCGCGATTAAGCACTCGCAGCCGGGCAAAGAATAGGCCAGGTACTTTTGCATTTTTCTCGGCCCAGGAAAGAGCTGGGCACTCAAACTCCGGGGTATAGATACATCTAGTGGGCCTACATGTACAACAAAGTTTTGGAGTTTCTAGCTCAAGAGGAACCCAGAAATTTCACTACATTTAAGTCACCGAGAGGAAAACAGCAAGGAACCGCGATTAAGCACTCGCAGCCGGGCAAAGAATAGGCCAGGTACTTTTGCATTTTTCTCGGCCCAGGAAAGAGCTGGGCACTCAAACTCCGGGGTATAGATACATCTAGTGGGCCTACATGTACAACAAAGTTTTTGGAGTTTCTAGCTCAAGAGGAACCCAGAAATTTCACTACATTTAAGTCACCGAGAGGAAAACAGCAAGGAACCGCGATTAAGCACTCGCAGCCGGGCAAAGAATAGGCCAGGTACTTTTGCATTTTTCTCGGCCCAGGAAAGAGCTGGGCACTCAAACTCCGGGGTATAGATACATCTAGTGGGCCTACATGTACAACAAAGTTTTGGAGAACCGCGATTAAGCACTCGCAGCCGGGCAAAGAATAGGCCAGGTACTTTTGCATTTTTCTCGGCCCAGGAAAGAGCTGGGCACTCAAACTCCGGGGTATAGATACATCTAGTGGGCCTACATGTACAACAAAGTTTTGGAGTTTCTAGCTCAAGAGGAACCCAGAAATTTCACTACATTTAAGTCACCGAGAGGAAAACAGCAAGGAACCGCGATTAAGCACTCGCAGCCGGGCAAAGAATAGGCCAGGTACTTTTGCATTTTTCTCGGCCCAGGAAAGAGCTGGGCACTCAAACTCCGGGGTATAGATACATCTAGTGGGCCTACATGTACAACAAAGTTTTGGAGTTTCTAGCTCAAGAGGAACCCAGAAATTTCACTACATTTAAGTCACCGAGAGGAAAACAGCAAGGAACCGCGATTAAGCACTCGCAGCCGGGCAAAGAATAGGCCAGGTACTTTTGCATTTTTCTCGGCCCAGGAAAGAGCTGGGCACTCAAACTCCGGGGTATAGATACATCTAGTGGGCCTACATGTACAACAAAGTTTTGGAGTTTCTAGCTCAAGAGGAACCCAGAAATTTCACTACATTTAAGTCACCGAGAGGAAAACAGCAAGGAACCGCGATTAAGCACTCGCAGCCGGGCAAAGAATAGGCCAGGTACTTTTGCATTTTTCTCGGCCCAGGAAAGAGCTGGGCACTCAAACTCCGGGGTATAGATACATCTAGTGGGCCTACATGTACAACAAAGTTTTGGAGTTTCTAGCTCAAGAGGAACCCAGAAATTTCACTACATTTAAGTCACCGAGAGGAAAACAGCAAGGAACCGCGATTAAGCACTCGCAGCCGGGCAAAGAATAGGCCAGGTACTTTTGCATTTTTCTCGGCCCAGGAAAGAGCTGGGCACTCAAACTCCGGGGTATAGATACATCTAGTGGGCCTACATGTACAACAAAGTTTTGGAGTTTCTAGCTCAAGAGGAACCCAGAAATTTCACTACATTTAAGTCACCGAGAGGAAAACAGCAAGGAACCGCGATTAAGCACTCGCAGCCGGGCAAAGAATAGGCCAGGTACTTTTGCATTTTTCTCGGCCCAGGAAAGAGCTGGGCACTCAAACTCCGGGGTATAGATACATCTAGTGGGCCTACATGTACAACAAAGTTTTGGAGTTTCTAGCTCAAGAGGAACCCAGAAATTTCACTACATTTAAGTCACCGAGAGGAAAACAGCAAGGAACCGCGATTAAGCACTCGCAGCCGGGCAAAGAATAGGCCAGGTACTTTTGCATTTTTCTCGGCCCAGGAAAGAGCTGGGCACTCAAACTCCGGGGTATAGATACATCTAGTGGGCCTACATGTACAACAAAGTTTTGGAGTTTCTAGCTCAAGAGGAACCCAGAAATTTCACTACATTTAAGTCACCGAGAGGAAAACAGCAAGGAACCGCGATTAAGCACTCGCAGCCGGGCAAAGAATAGGCCAGGTACTTTTGCATTTTTCTCGGCCCAGGAAAGAGCTGGGCACTCAAACTCCGGGGTATAGATACATCTAGTGGGCCTACATGTACAACAAAGTTTTGGAGTTTCTAGCTCAAGAGGAACCCAGAAATTTCACTACATTTAAGTCACCGAGAGGAAAACAGCAAGGAACCGCGATTAAGCACTCGCAGCCGGGCAAAGAATAGGCCAGGTACTTTTGCATTTTTCTCGGCCCAGGAAAGAGCTGGGCACTCAAACTCCGGGGTATAGATACATCTAGTGGGCCTACATGTACAACAAAGTTTTGGAGTTTCTAGCTCAAGAGGAACCCAGAAATTTCACTACATTTAAGTCACCGAGAGGAAAACAGCAAGGAACCGCGATTAAGCACTCGCAGCCGGGCAAAGAATAGGCCAGGTACTTTTGCATTTTTCTCGGCCCAGGAAAGAGCTGGGCACTCAAACTCCGGGGTATAGATACATCTAGTGGGCCTACATGTACAACAAAGTTTTGGAGTTTCTAGCTCAAGAGGAACCCAGAAATTTCACTACATTTAAGTCACCGAGAGGAAAACAGCAAGGAACCGCGATTAAGCACTCGCAGCCGGGCAAAGAATAGGCCAGGTACTTTTGCATTTTTCTCGGCCCAGGAAAGAGCTGGGCACTCAAACTCCGGGGTATAGATACATCTAGTGGGCCTACATGTACAACAAAGTTTTGGAGTTTCTAGCTCAAGAGGAACCCAGAAATTTCACTACATTTAAGTCACCGAGAGGAAAACAGCAAGGAACCGCGATTAAGCACTCGCAGCCGGGCAAAGAATAGGCCAGGTACTTTTGCATTTTTCTCGGCCCAGGAAAGAGCTGGGCACTCAAACTCCGGGGTATAGATACATCTAGTGGGCCTACATGTACAACAAAGTTTTGGAGTTTCTAGCTCAAGAGGAACCCAGAAATTTCACTACATTTAAGTCACCGAGAGGAAAACAGCAAGGAACCGCGATTAAGCACTCGCAGCCGGGCAAAGAATAGGCCAGGTACTTTTGCATTTTTCTCGGCCCAGGAAAGAGCTGGGCACTCAAACTCCGGGGTATAGATACATCTAGTGGGCCTACATGTACAACAAAGTTTTGGAGTTTCTAGCTCAAGAGGAACCCAGAAATTTCACTACATTTAAGTCACCGAGAGGAAAACAGCAAGGAACCGCGATTAAGCACTCGCAGCCGGGCAAAGAATAGGCCAGGTACTTTTGCATTTTTCTCGGCCCAGGAAAGAGCTGGGCACTCAAACTCCGGGGTATAGATACATCTAGTGGGCCTACATGTACAACAAAGTTTTGGAGTTTCTAGCTCAAGAGGAACCCAGAAATTTCACTACATTTAAGTCACCGAGAGGAAAACAGCAAGGAACCGCGATTAAGCACTCGCAGCCGGGCAAAGAATAGGCCAGGTACTTTTGCATTTTTCTCGGCCCAGGAAAGAGCTGGGCACTCAAACTCCGGGCTATAGACACACCTAGTGGGTGTGTCTTGTGTCTGCTCCCGAACAGCTCGTGTGAGGACCGGAGTTTGAGGTCGAGGTCCGTGGACCGCGGGAGGCGCTGCCCTTTCCCCAGGGGGCAGCGCTCTCTGTCGGCATGGATTCCCGACCCCCGGGCGGCCGGCGTGCGTCTCAGCACCAACAGCCGCCGGCCCGCCACGTGGAGAGGAGGATGGAGGAGAGCGGCCATTTTCCTGCGAGTCTCCCGCCAAGACATCTGGAGAACGCTGGCAGCGAGGATGGATACCGGGACTCGGAGGGTGATACCCCGGCATTGATTGAGATCGAGGATGAAGAAGTGTGTGTGATTTCGGCTTCTACTGGAGCACGGCAGCGGGCGACTGGAAAAGTCGGGGTGAGTGGAGAAGAGATGGGGAAACGGGTGCTGAGAAGCACGGCGAGGAGGACTGTCTCCCCTGTTTCCCCTGCCTCCCAAGACCTATCCCGCAGCTCATCGGCGGTGCTGCACCCGGGAAATATGGATGGCAAGAGGCCTGTCTCTGAAGACGCCAGGGTCACTAAAGAACATCTGGTGAGGAGGCAAAGTGAGGGAACCGCGGAGGGCCAAGCCGCTGCTGGGCAAGCAGCATCGGTCAGACGGTCAGAAGGAGCAATTTCGGGTGTGAGTATCCAGCCTGATGGTGGTTTTAATTTTAAAAATGTAAAAGTAATTACGAACTGGGCTCTGTTGGGTCCTGGTGAAAAGGTAGAAGTGTTTTCGTCTAGAGTGGCATATTTTCTAAATGTACACGAATTGATTAAGAAAGAACATAAAAAGTTGCGTGCAGAGCACCAGAATGTGAAAACGCAGATTGCATGTGCTCCTAAAGGGAGGAAGAATTTGCTTGTGTTAAAGCTTGAAAGAATGGAGGAGGATATTGTAGAGTTGGAAGGCAAGCAGCATCAGATAGAGAGGAATGGAGGACCCTTTTTAGAAAAATTTAAAAATGACCAGAGGTTCCAAAGCATCAGCCTGACCGGGTCCCGGGCCGGGGGTCAGACATCGTCAAGTCGGTCCCCTAGGCCCGGGAGCAGTATGGACTCTCTTCCGGGTGGTCAGCAGAGGCAAGGGGATCCCTGGGGATCAGGTCTGCAACCATCCGGAGGAGAGGTGGAAGGGTCAGGAGGAGGCAGATTATTGGAGGAAATCAGGGCCTTGGAATCCCCAGTAAGAGAACTATATTTTGGGGATGATGAGGTCCCTGATGTTGGTATGGGCAAAAAGAAGCATAAACGTAGAGAAAAGACTGTTCTGCGATACGTTCCTTTTGAACCCGAGGCTGGTCCCGGCCTGGTCCCTGAAGTGGGATCAGGAGAAACAGCACGGGAGAGTATACCCAAGGTGGTGTCGGTCAACGCCTCCCCGGCCTGTAGTGGCAGGGGGGGTATGGCAAGGGAAATGGCCAAAGAGCCAGACAGTAGGGCGGAAAAGGCATCAGAAAGTTGTGCGGAAAAGGCTTCAGGTGTGGTGGGTAAGGGGCCCACAGAAAAGGGTTGCAGGGCCAAGGAGCCCAAGGCGGGTAGAAGGGTTATTCAGGGCCCTGCAGCCCAAAAGCCTTTGGTAATCTTAAAACCGTTGGTCTTGAAACCGTCAGTGGAGGAGAAAGGAAAAACCAGCGGGATGGAGAAGGTTGTGGTGAAGAGTCAGGCGGCCAAAGTGATAAAGAAAGAGAAGGAAAAAGAAATGCATGTTTTGAGTACAGTTGCTGTGGGGAGCCCAGCCAGTCTGGGGAGTGTAAGGGATGATAATAAAAATGATAAAAAATGGTGATAAGAAAGTGGATGATGACAAAAATGTGGACAATGGGGAAAATGTGGATGAAAAAGTGAGTGCAGATATGGATACTGATGAGGTGGGGAAAGTGGTAAGGGAGGTGGGGAAAAAAGTTGTTGTGCAAGATGTTTAAGAAATGAGGATGCAAAAGGGGATACAAATGAGGATGCAAATGTGGATGCAGGGGTGGACGCAGGGGTGGATGCTGGGGTGCATGCAAATGAAGATGCAAATGAAGATGCAAAATGAGGATGCAAATGAAGATGTAGATGAGGGCGAGAGTGGGATTGTGGGTGAGGTGGATGAAGTAAGAATGGAGGAAGTTGGAGATGTAGAGGTGACTGGTACTGCAGAGGCAGAGGTAAGGGGTGAGTTGGATGTTGAGGTGGGAATATGCAGCGGATACTGAGGATGAAGGGGGAGAGGGTGAGTCTGCTGTTGGAGGGATGAGGTCGTATGCGGAGGTTGCGGCGCAAGGTGAGAGTGTGCATTTGCCCAGGGGATCTGGCGAGGGTGACTTGCAACGGCGCCTCTTGGAGGCCTTAAAGAAAGGGAAGGAAAGTTCCATAATGGTAGAGGGTGAACCGGTTGGATTGTCTTTCTGGACGGAAAGGCATGGGCTTAGAGCCTTCCGTGAGAGGAGAAGGGGAGAGATCGAGTGGACTCTCCCTACAACCGGGGGTGGTAACCGTAGGAATGTAGTCCGTCTGTATTGGGGAGGAAGCAAGGAAACAGCGCCCTCTAGGGAGGACGTTGTGGAGCTCCTCCTCAAGATGGATTTTTCAGCAAGTGACATCTTTGCGCTGATACATCCCTACGGCACCACCATGTTCGATGTCAGTTTTGTTAGACCGGAGGGCCTTGAGCTCTTCTGGTCTAAGTATGAACTGATAAAGAACAGCCCGGGTTGGCGGCATTTGTCGGTTCAAGCTATAACCCGCCAGACGACTGAGAGGAGAGTGACGGTCTTGACCTGTAACGAATCTCTCTCCGGAATTGACATCATGACCTGGTTAAGTCGGTATGGTGAGGTTGGACAATTGCCTGTCAAAGTTCTGGACGATCATGGTATCTGGTCAGGAGCCTGGACCTTTAGCGTAAAGCTAAGGGCCGAAGGCAATTCTGTTGCTCATATTCCCTCCTCGGCTTTTATAGGAAGGGACAGGATCATGGTTTTCTATCGGGGGCAGCCGAAGGTCTGCCACAAGTGCGGTAGCCCCACACACTTTAGTGCACAGTGCAGGATTCTAGGTGTGTAAAGTGTGGTGGGGAGGGTCATCTTGCCGCTTCTTGTAGGCGGATCCGGTGTAACCTGTGTGGAGACCTGGGCCATCCGTTCAGTCGCTGTCCGCTTGCCTTCGCTAACAAGGCTCGGGGCCAGGCTCAGGACCAATCAGGTGCAAGCAGCGATGCGGAACCTGTGAGGGAATCTGGGCCTGCTGCCGGGGCTGAGCCGGTTGGTGAAGGGACAAGTGCTGGGCAAGCCAGCACTGGAAGAAGCAGACAGGATCCGGTTAAAAGCAGAAAATGGTCAGCATCAAAGATCAGGCGGCAGGAGTTACGCCGCAGAAATAGGGAGCAGGTGGCAGCTGGTTCCTTGGCTGGTCCATTGGCGGAGGATCCAGGTTGTAGTGACCCGGGGTACAGTGACGATGGCGAGGTGGCCCGAGATCAGTCCCAAGAGGCCAGTCTCTCCGCTGCTACTGTTTCCTCAGGTGGTGAGAGCAAGGATGAGGATTACAAGGAGTGGTTGAGGGGAAGGAGGAACAAACGGAGCAAGAAGAAGAAAAAGGGTGAGGAGGAAAGACCTTCCCTGGAGTGGGATCCGTCAGTCCCACTCACCCTAGACCAGGTACCAACGGAAGTTCCAATCGGTGCCCCTCTGGACCTTTCCAACCGGTACCGAGTCCTCAGTGATGCCTCCCCAGCAGCTGCTGCAGGGGAGGAGGAGGGGGAGGAGGTGCCGGAGGGCGAGAGGGTCTCCTTGCAGGATGCCGGGCCTTCTCCCTCAGAGGGTAAGTTATCTTCTGAGGGGAAGGCCAAGTCAGATCCTCTGGGCAAAAAGAATAAAAGAGTGGTAAGAATGAGATGGATATGTCTGTGTGCCTGAAAAGGCAGAAGGAGGGTGGAGGTTCAGATGATAACAGTGGTAGGGTGGTGGGGGTGGGAAGAAGAAAGCTGTCTAAATCAATCATTCATGATGGCGGAACTCACCCCGTTGACGCTAGCAAGTATTAATGTTGCTAGCATTAAGTCAGACGCAGCTCGCTTTATGGCCTTTGATTTTTTCAGCCGTGTTGAAGCTGATATTTTATTTTTGCAAGAGACTTGGCTAACAAGTACCACCCTGTTAGAGAAAGCAAAAAGGGAGTGGCGTTATGGCCCGTCTTTCTGGTCTCTTGCGGCCGAGCCGCGTAGCGGGGTGGCGGTACTTTTTAAAACCGCTGAAAGAGTGGAATGCAGGAGGATTATTGATTTAGAAATGGGGAGGTGCCTGATTTAGATGTCCTCATGGGGAGACAGGAACTGAGACTTATCAACATCTACGGCCCGCAAAGTAAGTGGGACCGTAAATGTCTCCTTATGAGGATTAAACCTTTCCTTTTTACCAGCCGGCAGGTGATCTTTGGAGGAGACTTTAATAATGTGACTAGAGTCTGTGACAGGGGAGGCTCCAAAGGTGGGCTGGATAGTGATAGCGTCGTTTTGAATAGAATAGTTGAGGAAGCTCGCTTGGTGGATGTTCACATTCGACACAAGCCAGGTCACGTGGACTTCACCTTTCATCAAGGTAACAATAGGTCTAGGATAGATAGGTTTTATTTGAAGGAGGAGGCTGTTTTTTCGACTCTAGAAGTTGAGGAAGTGGAATTCTCCGATCACTGTCTAATTGTTTTTTCTTTGAATGTTGCAGAGACTCCCCGTATGGGTAGAGGAATGTGGAAGCTGAATTCGTCTCTCCTGGAAGAAGCGGTGATAAGACAATCCTTCGAGGAGTTCTTTCAGAGCCAGGAACCGTTGGTGGGCCTATGCAACAGTAAGTCAGAGTGGTGGGAGATGTTTAAAAAGAGGACTGCGAGGTTTTTCCGTGAGCTTTCTAACCTCAGGAGTTGGGACAGATATTGTCTGTACCAAGGACTGAGGAAGAAACTTGAAGAGCTTGTTTCGACGGGAGGTAGCCGTGAGGAAATCTCTCGTGTGAAATCCCTGCTCAAGAGGTGTCAGTATGATAGATACGCCTCTTTGGTTTCTGAGAGGGATTTCGGGAAGTATCGCTCGCCCGACCCTTTCAGAAACTGCAAGATGGCAGTAGGGAGTAAATTTGTGGCAGGCTTGATAGATAGTACAGGTTCCCTGAATAGGTCCAAATCAGGGATCCTGGAGGTCGTCAGGTCTTTCTACTCTCACCTCTTGGGAAGGAAGGAACTAGATCGAGACAGTTTTTCAGCTTTCTTGGCTGAAGCTGTTCCCAGGGCAGGAATGGACCCCTCTCTTGATGTTTTGTCAGAACCTATCAGAGAAGAGGAAGTGAGACTGGCCATTGATGGGCTTAGGCCCAAGAAATCGCCAGGTCCGGATGGCTTAACATCCGAATGGTATAAGGCTTTCAAGGAACAATTGGTTCCTCTCTTGACAGCGGTGTTCAATGAGTGTCTTTCCTCGGGCACTTTGCCGAAGTCAATGGGTAAGTCAGCTCTGATTATTCTGTCAAAGGGTAAAGATCCAACCCGTATTGAGAACTGGAGACCCATATCACTTCTCAATGCGGACAGGAAGATTTTGGCTAAGATACTTTTCTGCAGGCTGGTGAAATTTGCACCGAAGCTTCTCTCAGGGGCCCAGAACTGCTCAGTTCCCGGTCGGGGCACTTTTAGTGCCGTTCTCAGTGTCCGAGAGGCCGTGGAGCGGGGTAGGGCGGGCTTCTGGAAGGGGTTGTTACTATCCCTGGACCAGGCTAAAGCTTTTGATCGGGTGAACCATGAGTACCTGTGGTCTGTCCTTTTGTGGTATGGTCTGCCTGGGAGGTTTGTAGAATGGTTAAAGATCTTGTACAAGGGGGCTGAGAGTTTCCCGCTTGTTAATGGTTGGCTGGGACGGCCTTTTGAGGTGGCTTCTGGTGTCCGCCAGGGATGTCCTTTAAGCCCCTTGCTGTACGTGTTTGCGATCGATCCCTTCATCAGAAGGGTAGATCGTGGGCCGTTGGCGGGGGTTGGGATGGAACTGGGGGCCGGGGGGTCATCTCTGAAGGTGATAGCGTATGCGGATGATGTCACCATCTTTGCCTCTTCGGAAGAGGAGGTGAGGTGGGTGATGTCGGAAGTGGACCGCTATTCAGAGGTTTCTGGGTCTCAGATCAATCGGGACAAGTGTGAAACTCTCTGGCTGGGAGAAGGAGATCCTGTTTGTGATCTCCAGGGCACTCTTCCTGAGCCCCAGAAGACAGTAAAAATTCTTGGCATCGAGTTTGGGCAGGATGAGGATTATCATCAGAAAAACTGGGAAGGCAGATTAAAAGATGTCGCCCAAAAGGTCGACCACTGGAAGGGATGGTCTTTATCCCTCAGGGAAAGGGTTCATCTGTGCAAAGCTTATCTGATTCCTGTACTTCTGTACTTAGGCAGTGTTTGTGTTTTGCCAGGATCTCTCTGGGCGACGGTCTACAGTCTCTTTTTCCAAATGTTATGGGGAAACAGACTGAACCTAATCAAGAGAGAGGTGACTTACCGCACAAGGAGACTAGGTGGGTTGGATATGGTCAACCCGGTGGTATTCTTAACGAATACCTTTTTGAAAATAAATATTGCAAACCTCTGGAAAGAGAGGGCTCCTTTGTGGGTAATTTCCTGTAGGGAATGGTTTAAGCCCTTCTTCCAGGAATGGGAGACAGGAGGGCGTGTGAAAGACCTGCGTACGTCACATGGGCATCTCCCGGCTTATGTTGCCCCGGTTCTGAGAATCTTGAGGCGATGGAGCCTGGAGAGGACGGAGGTGGAGACCATGTCGAGGGCTTCCCTTGACAGAAAGGTCCTATCTTCTTTCTTTCAGGCTCCACTGGCCTTGAAGGATTGCCCAAGTCAGGATCTGGAGGGTGGGTTGTTTTGCTTAATTCGGAAAGGATCCCTAAGAAGTTTTGGGATGTGACTTGGCGCTGCTTCCATGGTAAGCTGTATGTAAGGGACAATGTGAAGTGTAGAAACTCTGAGGAAAGGGGTTGCCCCCGGGAGGAGTGCGGTGGCTTGCTGGAAAGCATGGACCATTTCTTGCTTCACTGTCTCTTTAATATAGAGGTTTACAAGAGGGTGGGTGCTTCCATTGGCTGGCCTAGGCTGGCAGCCTTGTCCTATGCGGAGTGGGCCTATGGAGCATTCAAAGATCCTGGTAGGAGGGACCTGTGCACTTTGTTTTTAGTTAGTGCAGTGATCAGGTATCACATTTGGTGTGCACGGTGTTTAGTGTCGACGAGTCGTAAAATCCTCCCAGTGGATGTGGTATTTAGGGGCATTTTGGGTGACCTGGTAAAGGTGCGTTCTCTGGAGTATGAAAGGTGGGGGGACCTCAAGGCTTCTCGTCTGTGGAGAGGCTTTGTTTTTGGGGTACCTTGACCGAGTAGTGCTCTCTTCCTGGTGGTGGGCTGAGCAGGCACATGTAGTTTTTTGTTTTGCAGGATGATGTAGTTATGGAAAGGTTTACAGGTTACTGAACCAGAGCTGGTAGTGATGGTATATGGTTTGTATATATGTACATAAGTATAGTATAGTATTATGTTATTATGTTGTTATTATGTGATTATGTGATTATGTGATTATGTTATTATTAAGTGATTATGTTATGATTATGTTATTATTATGTGATTATGTGGTTAGAATGGTAGGATAGTGGGACTCTAGTTAGGTTGGGTGGGGTGTGGGGGGGGGGTTGTATCTTTGGGCTGTGTGTGGTATTTGGTGGGGTGGGTTTATTTTTAGAGATGAGCGAGTAGTGTTCGATCGAGCTGGTATTCGATCGAATACTACGATATTCGGCGTACTCGATTTAATTCGAGTATAACGGCAATGGCGCACCTAGAATTCGTTTCCCCTCCCACCTTCCCTGGCGCTCTTTTCCACCAATCACCATGCAGGGGGGTATGACAGGCACGCTGAGCACGCTGGCAGCGCGAAAACGGCGTCTACATGCATTGGCTGGAAAACCATGTGACCTCGAATATTAAAAACTCAGCTCTTCCTGCTCGTACGCATATGCTGTGTGAACTTAGTCAGGGACAGAGGCTGGAGAAGGGAGAGACAGATTTTAGCTGTTGGATAGGCAGGAGCGTGATTAAAAGCCCTTATCAGGGCTACTACAGTGGACTTCAGTGATAGCTTACTACAATATAGACTTTACAGAGAACGGCTGCTGTATCAGGGATAGCTGCTGGAGTAGGGACAGAGAGAGGCATTAGTGGTGTATTCGGTGCTCTGCTACATACCAAAACCATATTTGGCACTTAACTGCTGTGTACCTTGAAAATACAATATCTAGGCCTTATAACTGGCAACTGTACTGTGCGTTCTCTTGCAAAGTAATTTCTCATAAACTGGTGTTCATACACACCGTCGTCACTCAGTACACGGCTTGTGTACTTGAAAAATACAATATATAGGCCTTAACTGGCAACTGTACTGTGCGTTCTCTTGCAAGTAATTTCTCATAACTGTTGTTCATACACACCGTCTGATCACTCAGTACACGGCTGTGTACCTTGAAAAATACAATATATAGGCTTTAACTGGCCAATGTACTGTGCGTTCTTCTTGCAAAGTAATTTCTCATAACTGTTGAAATACCACCGTCTGATTACTCAACACGGCTGTGTACTTGAAAAATACAATAT
>ONZH01010696.1:0-48677 GCA_900303285.1 Rhinella marina
AAATAGCCCTTACACAGCCTGGAGGTGTGTTTGGGGTCATTGTCCTGTTGATAAATAAATGATGGTCGAACTAAACGCAAACCGGATGAAAAAGCATGCCGCTGCAAGATGCTGTGGTAGCCATGCTGGTTCAGTGTGCCTTCAATTTTGAATAAATCCCCAACAGTGTCACCAGCAAAGCACCCCCACATCATCACACCTCCTCCTCCATGCTTCACGGTGGCAAACCAGGCATGTAGAGTCCATCCGTTCACCTTTTCTGCGTCGCACAAAGACTTGGAACCAAAGATCTCAAATTTGGACTCATCAGACCAAAGCACAGATTTCCACTGGTCTAATGTCCATTCCTTGTGTTCTTTAGCCCAAAACAAGTCTCTTCTGCTTGTTGCCTGTCCTTAGCAGTGGTTTCCTAGCAGCTATTTTACCATGAAGGCCTACTGCACACAGTCTCCTCTTAACAGTTGTTGTAGAGATGTGTCTGCTGCTAGAACTCTGTGTGGCATTGACCTGGTCTCTAATCTGAGCTGCTGTTAACCTGCGATTTCTGAGGCTGGTGACTCGGATGAACTTATCCTCCGCAGCAGAGGTGACTCTTGGTCTTCCTTTCCTGGGGCGGTCCTCATGTGAGCCAGTTTCTTTGTAGCGCTTGATGGTTTTTGCGACTGCACTTGGGACACTTTCAAAGTTTTCCCAATTTTTCGGACTGACTGACCTTCATTTCTTAAAGTAATGATGGCCACTCGTTTTTGTAGCCACCTGACTTCTGCCCAACACAACTCATGGTCCCAACCCCATTTATAAGGCAAGAAATCCCACTTATTAAACCTGACAGGGCACACCTGTGAAGTGAAAACCATTTCAGGTGACTACCTCTTGAAGCTCATCAAGAGAATGCCAAGAGTGTACAAAGCAGTAATCAAAGCAAAAGGTGGCTACTTTGAAGAACCTAGAATATAAGACATATTTTCAGTTGTTTCACACTTTTTTGTTAAGTATATAATTCCACATGTGTTAATTCATAGTTTTGATGCCTTCAGTGTGAATCTACAATTTTCATAGTCATGAAAATACAGAAAACTCTTTGAATGAGAAGGTGTGTCCAAACTTTTGGTCTGTACTGTATATTTCTCATGTGATTGTTGTTTTAATAAGTATTCATTGATACGCCATGGATCGTATTGACCTTCACTTGAGGAGTCTGTTACATATACAGTGCCTTGCGAAAGTATTCGGCCCCCTGGAACTTTTCAACCTTTTGCCACATTTCAGGCTTCAAACAAAAAGATATAACATTTTAAATTTTTGGTGAAAAATCAACAAGTGGGTCACAATTGTGAAGTGGAACGAAGTTTTATTGGATCATTTAAACTTTTTTTGTAATAATAAAACTGAAAAGTTGGGCGTGCAAAATTATTCGGCCCATTTATTTTCAGTTCAGAAAACTCACTCCAGAAGTTCATTGAGGATCTCTGAATGATCCAATGTTGTCCTAAATGACTGATGAAGATAAATAGAATCCACCTATGTGTAATCAAGTCTCCGTATAAATGCACCTGCTCTGTGATAGTAACAGAAAAATAAAAGAGTTATGGCTGTTTGAAGGCAGGGAGCGCAAAACGAAAATGCATAACCGAAAAAACCTCCGGGAGTGAAAGGGTTAATGAACATCGAACGTTGTAAATAAGAAAGCCGTAGAACTGTAGCGGAATAGCTTTTTTTTTTGCAATTTCACCCGATTTGGAATTTTTTCCCCGCTTCCCACTACACCATATGCAATATTAAATGGTGGCGTTGGAAAGTACAACTTGTCCCGCAAAAAACAAGCCCTCATACAGCTATGTGAACAGAAAAATAAAACAGTTATGGCTGTTTGAAGGCAGGGAGCGCGAAACGAAAATGCATAACCGAAAAAACCTCTGGGGTAGAAAGGGTTAAAGCACAGAGAGCATCATGAAGACCAAGGAACACACCAGGCAGGTCCATGATACTGTTGTGGAGAAGTTTAAAGCCGGATTTGGATACCAAAAGATTTCCCAAGCTTTAAACATCCCAAGGAGCACTGTGCAAGCGATCATATTGAAATCGAAGGAGTATCAGACCACTGCAAATCTACCAAGACCCGGCCTTCCTTTTAAACTTTCATCTCAAACAAGGAGAAAACTGATCAGAGATGCAGCCAAGAGGCCCATGATCACTCTGGATGAACTGCAGAGATCTACAGCTGAGGTGGGAGAGTCTGTCCATAGGACAACAATCAGTCGAACACTTCACAAATCTGGCCTTTATGGAAGAGTGGCAAGAAGAAAGCCATTTCTCAAAGATATCCATAAAAAGTCTCGTTTACAGTTTGCCACAAGCCACCTGGGAGACACACCAAACATGTGGAAGAAGGTGCTCTGGTCAGATGAAACCAAAATCTAACTTTTTGGAAACAATGCAAAACGATATGTTTGGCGTAAAAGCAACACAGCTCATCACCCTGAACACACCATCCCCACTGTCAAACATAGTGGTGGCAGCATCATGGTTTGGGCCTGGTTTTCATCAGCAGGGACAGGGAAGATGGTTAAAATTGATGGAAAGATGGATGGAGCCAAATACAGGACCACTCTGGATGAAAACCTGTTGGAGTCTGCAAAAGACCTGAGACTAGGACGGAGATTTATCTTCCAACAAGACAATGATCCCAAACATAAAGCAAAATCTACAATGGAATGGTTCAAAAATAAATGTATCCAGGTCTTAGAATGGCCAAGTCAAAGTCCAGACCTGAATCCAATTGAGAATATGTGGAAAGAGCTAAAAAAAAACTGCTGTTCACAAACGCTCCCCATCCAACCTCAAAGAGCTCGAGCTGTTTTGCAAGGAAGAATGGGCAAGAATTTCAGTCTCTAGATGTGCAAAACTGATAGAGACATACCCCAAGCAACTTGCAGCTATAATCACAGCAAAAGGTGACGCAACAAAGTATTAACGCAAGGGTGTCAACTAATTTTGCACGCCCCACTTTTCAGTTTTATTATTACAAAAAAAGTTTAAATGATCCAATAAATCTCGTTCCACTTCACAATTGTGACCCACTTGTTGATTCTTCACCAAAAATTTTAAATGTTATATCTTTTTGTTTGAAGCCTGAAATGTGGCAAAAGGTTGAAAAGTTCCAGGAGCCGAATACTTTCGCAAGGCACTGTATAGAAGTAGAAGCGTGGTCACTCCAGGTAATCACTCCTATATCTGCCCTGGATATTAATTGCAATGTGTGTTTATCCACCAGAAAGTAATCAATTCTGGAATATGATGAGTGTCTGTTGGAATAAAAAGTAAAGTCTCACTCAGATCCATGTAGAAACAGATCTTCTTTATGAAGCCATTAGTGGTTATTGGGAGGCCGATACGACCTAGTGGAGGTGTCTAGATCTAGGTCAGTTATGATAATAAACTCTTCCCCTATGATAACCCTGCCCTTGGAGATGGTCTGTATTTTTCCCCACACTTTAGACAGAAAAATATGCGGACTGTTATTGGGTGCATATATATTGACTAAAGTATATCTGACATTATTAATATTGCTGATAATTATCATGTATCTACTCTGAGGGTCAGTGGTGACAGAAATTAGATTAAAGGCCACCGTGTCCTTAATTGCTATCAGTACCCCTCTTATCTTTTTCTTGTTAAAAGTTGGGAAAATATTTTGAAATTTAGGGTGAGTGTAACTGGGGGCATGATCTCTTTGAAAATGGGTTTCCTGGATAAATATTATATCGCTCTTACTCTTTATAGCTTCTTCTCACATGTATTTCCTTTTGTAGGGGCTATTTAAACCTCTGACATGTAACCCTTTCAGTACCGAGCCACTTTTCACCTTAAATCCCAGGCCGATTTTTGCAAATCTGACATGTCACTTTATGTGGTAATAACTTTAGAACACTTTTACTTATCTAGGCCATTCTGAGATTGTTTTCTCGTGACACATTGTACTTCATGACAGTTATAAATTTGAGTCAATATATTTCACCCTTATTTATGAAAAAATCCCAAATTTACCAAAAATTTTGAAAAATTAGCAAATTTCCAAATGTCAATTTCTCTACTTTTAAAATACATAGTAATACCTCCAAAAATAGTTATTACTTAACATTCCCCATATGTCTACTTTATGTTGGCATCATTTTGTAAATGTCATTTTATTTTTTTAGGAAGTTAGAGGGCTTAGAAGTTTAGAAGCAATTTTTCAAATTTTCAACAAAATTTCTCAAACCATATTTTTGAGCACCAATTCAGTTATAAAGTGATTTTGTGAGGCTTACCTAATGGAAACCCCCATAAATGACCCCATTTTAGAAACTATACCCCTCAAGTTATGAAAAACTGATGTTACAAACCAGGGCTGTGGAGTCGGAGTCGTGGAGTCGGAGTCGGTCACCATTTTGGTGGAGTCGGAGTCGGTATAAGATGGACCGACTCCGACTCCTAAAATGTATAATGAATTAGTACATTTAGTTCAGTGCTGAATATATTTTTATAAGAATTTGTGAAAATGATGAAATGTCCTATAAATGTCTGTTCTATTCCTGATCTAAGGATTTAGGCTTTTAGTTGAGATGACTGTGTACTGCCCTTTATGTCCAGTGCATGTTCTCTCTGTATGCTTTGTTTCCTCTGAGCTCATGTTTGGAGAGGGTAGCTGCTCTCATGGCTTCTATCTGCTGCTGATGTAAAACACCTAGAGCCTTATGTATGAAAACTGTCTAGGTGTAGAAGTTTATTTGTTGCCCATAGCAACCAATCAGAGCTCCCCTTTCATTTCATATAGTGCTCTGGAGAAATGAAAGGGGCGCTCTGATTGGTTGCTATGGGCAGCAAAAAAAGTCTTAGATCTAGACAGTTTTCATACATCAGGCCCAGAGGCGTAGCTACTGGGGGGAGAGGGGGGGCAGGGGAGGCGATGCTCTGGGCCCAATACCTCTGGGGGGGGCCCAGCAGGGATGGCCTTAGTACAATCAGGCGAATACAAGTGAGCGCTTCCATTATGGAGTCTGATGGGGGCACATTAAGCCGATCTGAGGTCTGATGGGGGCACATTCTGCTGATCTGAGGTCTGATGGGGGCACATTCTGCTGCTCTGAGGTCTGATGGGGGTACATTCTGCTGATTTGAGGTCTGATGGGGGAACATTCTGATGATCTGAGGTCTGATGGGGGCACATTAAGCCGATCTGAGATCTGATGGGGGCACATTAAGCCGATCTGAGGTCTGATGGGGGCACATTAAGCCGATCTGAGGTCTGATGGGGGCACATTAAGCCGATCTGAGGTCTGATGGGGGCACAATACGCTGATCTGAGGTCTGATGGGGGCACATTAAGCCTATCTGAGGTATGATGGGGACAGATTAAGCCAATCTGAGGTCTGATGGGGAACATTCTGCTGATCTAAGGTCTGATGGGGGCACATTCTATTGATCTGAGGTCTGATGGGGGCACATTCTGCTGCTCTGAGGTCTGATGGGGGCACATTCTGCTGCTCTGAGGTCTGATGGGGGCACATTCTGCTGCTCTGAGGTCTGATGGGAGCACAATACGCTGATCTGAGGTCTGATGGGGGCACAGTACGCTGATCTGAGGTCTGATGGGGGCACATTAAGCCTATCTGAGGTCTGAGGGGGAACATTCTGCTGATCTGAGGTCTGATGGGGGCACATTCTATTGATCTGAAGTCTGATGGGGGTACATTCTGCTGATCTGAGGTCTGATGGTGGCACATTCATCTGATCTGAGGTCTGATGGGGGCACATTAAGCCGATCTGAGGTCTGATGGGGGCACAATACGCTGATCTGAGGTCTGATGGGGGCACATTAAGCCTATCTGAGGTCTGATGGGGGCAGATTAAGCCAATCTGAGGTCTGATGGGGGCACATTCTATTGATCTGAGGTCTGATGGGGGCACATTCTGCTGCTCTGAGGTCTGATGGGGGCACATTCTGCTGCTCTGAGGTCTGATGGGGGCACATTCTGCTGCTCTGAGGTCTGATGGGAGCACAATACGCTGATCTGAGGTCTGATGGGGCCACAGTACGCTGATCTGAGGTCTGATGGGGGCACATTAAGCCTATCTGAGGTCTGATGGGGGAACATTCTGCTGATCTGAGGTCTGATGGGGGCACATTCTATTGATCTGAGGTCTGATGGGGGTACATACTGCTGATCTGAGGTCTGATGGGGGCACATTCAGCTGATCTGAGGTCTGATGGGGGCACATTCTGCTGATCTGAGGTCTGATGGGGGCACATTAAGCCGATCTGAGGTCTGATGGGGGCAAGGGACTGTTAGTTTAGTGATGTAAAAGCTGGGGACAGATTTCCTTTAACATAGGAGTCCCCTTTTTTTACTCCTATTAATCCTATATTTTCCTGCATTATGTGGTAGAGTATTTAGAGTAGGGTATGTAGAAAGTCTATTGTACTGTACTTAACAGCATAGATGATCTAGCAGTTTATATAGTCATCTTGCTAATACAGTATTATAACCACAACTAGTAGTATGTGCCTGTGAAGTTAGAAACGTGCGTTTGGGAAGCCAATAAGTGGGGGGCCCACTCAAGTATGTTTCGCCCCCCCATGTGCTGAACCTCTAGCTAGGCCTCTGATTAGGCCATAAGTGAGCTGTACCCAGAGAAGCCTGATAGATTACAAACTGTTTTTGTCATGACTTATCTGTACTATTGATTTTATGCAAATTTGTTTAAAGTTATCACTTAAACATGCTCCATGTATGAGGGAGTGGGAGTCGGAGTTGGGGTGAGGGGAAATTGAGGAGTCGGAGTCGGGGCTTTGGCTTACCGACTTCACAGCCCTGTTACAAACTTTATTAACCCTTGAGGTGTTCCACAAGAATTAAAGGAAAATGGAGGTGAAATTTCAAAATTTCACTTTTTTGGTAGATTATTCATGTTAATAATATTTTCTTGCAACACAGCAAGGGTTAACAGCAAACTAAACCTCAATATACATTGCTCTGATTCTGCAGTTTACAGAAATACCCCATATGTGGTGGTAAACGTCTCTATGGGTTTGTGGCATTGGTCAGAAGGAACGGAGTGCCATATGGATTTTGGGGGCAGATTTTGCTAGAATAGTTTTTAGGCACCATTTTGTAATTGAGAGACCCTGACGTACCCCTACAGCGGAAACCATTTTGGAAACTACACCCTTCAATGAATATATTAAGTGGGGTACTGGCCACTTTGACCCCCTAAGCGTTTTACGGAATTTGGAAACACTTGGCTGTGAAAATGAAAAGTTTCATTTCTTCCAATAAAATGTTGCTTTAGCCCCAAATTTTTTATTTTCACAAGGGATAACAGGAGAAAAGCACCCCATAATTTGTTACCCATTTTCTCCTGAATACGGCAACACCCCATATGTGGTGGTAAACTGCTGTGGGGGCACATGGCAGGACTCAGAACAGAAGGAGCGCCATATGGATTTTACAACACAGATTTTGATGGATTGGTTTGCGGGAGCCATTGATTTTTATTTTTTTGAGTTATTGTGTTATGTGGGGGCTCATTTTTTGCGGGACGAGATGACGGTTTGATTGGTACCATTTTGGGGTAAATACGCCATTTTGATCGTGTGGTATTACACTTTTTGTGAGGCAAGGTGAAAAAAAATTGCTGTTATGGCATAGTTTTTAAAAAAATTTTTTTACAGCATTC
Source organism: Rhinella marina (assembly GCA_900303285.1). NCBI lineage: Eukaryota > Metazoa > Chordata > Amphibia > Anura > Bufonidae > Rhinella > Rhinella marina. The sequence continues at coordinate 7,720 of ONZH01010696.1, forward strand.
GCCTGGGGGGCCATCTCATGTAATATTTTTATAGAGCAGGTTGTTACGGACGCGGCGATACCCAATATGTCTAACTTTTTTATTTTTGGAAAGTTTTACACATTAGATTTATTTTTGAACAGAATAAAATATTTTTTTTGTGTTGCCATTTTCAGAGAGCCATATTTTTTTTATTTTTCGGGCGATTGTCTCAGGTAGGGTATCATTTTTGCGGGACAAGATGACGGTTTGATTGGTACCATTTTTGGATAAATACGCCTTTTTGATTGCCCACTATTACATTTTTTGTGAGGCAAGAGGGAAAAAATGGTTGTTTTGGCATAGTTTTAATTTTTTATTTTTTGCAGCATTCGCCTGGGGGGCCATCTCATGTAATATTTTTATAGAGCAGGTTGTTACGGACGCGGCAGTACCCAATATGTCTAACTTTTTTTATTTTTGGAAAGTTTTACACATTAGATTTATTTTTGAACAGAATAAAATCTTTTTTTGTGTTGCCATTTTCAGAGAGCCTTTTTTTTTTTGGGCGATTGTCTCAGGTAGGGTATCATTTTTGCGGGACAAGATGACGGTTTGATTGGCATCATATTGGGATAAATACGCCTTTTTGATCGCCTGCTATAACACTTTTTGTAAGGGAAGGTGACCAAAAAATGTCTGTTTTGGCACTTTTTTTTTTTTTTACTGCGTTCACCTGGCGGGGTGGATGACGTGATATTTTTATAGAGCCGGTCGATACGGACGCGGCGATACCTAATATGTTTATCTTTCTTTTTTTACCTTTTTTTTACAATTTTTTGTGGGGGGAAAATGGCATGTTTTTTTTTTTACTTGAAACTTTTATTATTTTTTTTTTAGAAAACTTTATTTTTTAACGTTTTTTTCCCACTGTATTTAACTTTTGGGGGTCTGATCCCCTTTACAATGCATTACAATACTTTTGTATTGTAATGCATTGGCTGTAAGTGTATTACTCAGTGTAATACACTTACAGCCTGCTTCCTGTGCGATCCAGGGGGCTGGATCGCACAGGCACGCAGGGATAGCAGCCACGATGCCTAAGGAAGGCATCGGGCTGCTATCCGAGCCATCGGGTCCCTGTCACAGCAGCGCGGGGACCCGATGGCCCCCCACTCGCCATCCTGAATGTATAAACTCCAGCACACCACATGTGCCGAGGTCAGCGCTGACCGTGGCACATGAAGGGTTAATGCGCCGGCATCGGTGTTTTCACCGATGCTGGCGCATTCAGCAGGGGTCCGGCACCTCGGCACAGCCGGACCCCCGCCGCTGATCGGGCGGGCGCAGCTCCTGCGCCCGCCTGATCAGAGCGCCGTACATGTACGGCACTGGGACTTGCGTCCCGGCGCTGGGACTCTAAGGGTTAAAGATGTGATCTTAATCGCCACTAGTTACACATAACAATATGCTTAGTGATAAACTCTGACACTGATGTGTGTTAAGTATCTTCTCCAAAGTATGGACCCTGATATCTGTTCTATCAATCAAATAAAATAAAACAAAAACTGAACTTTCTATTAGGCCCCATTCACACGTCCTGATTTTTGCTCCGCATCCTATCCGCGTCCATTCCACAATAACGGAGCCCAATACAAGTCTATGGGACGTCCGTAAATGCGGAAGACATGCGGAAAGGCATCCACATGTCATCCACATTTGCGGATTCCATTCCAGGAGGGTAGAAAAAAAAGATTTGATTCCTTGCGGATCCGCAAAAAACGGATGACATATGGATACATCCTTTCTTTTTTTTATGGAAAAACGGAACGGATGTGCTGGAACAACGGATCTGCAAAAAACTGACTGTTTTCCAGGATGTGCACAAATATGGACGTGTGAATGGGGCCTTAAACTGAGAAAGTAAATGGGCAAAGAAATAGTCAGCATCTTCTGCCTAGAGACGTGTTCAAATCTGTAACTCATCTCTGAGGGTAAGAGGCAGGTCAACACAAATTATCTGCTCAAACTTGATAAGGAAAGGATAAATGCAGAAAAACATTTTTCTTAATGAAACGGGTATTTTATACAATCTATTTAAAGATAAGTCCCATCTATATATAAAGAACTAATGCTATAGCATTAAACTGGAAAAGGAAAGGCATTGTAAATTGTCCTTCATGTAACTTGCCACTCCGAGGTTAGTCTTGCAGGAGATGTGTTATTCCTGATCGCCACCGGGGTGAGCTCCAGTTGTTGTAGAAGTTTCGATCCTTTTTCTGGGTTGTGAATCAGATATGTCAATCCATTTCTAGACACGATCAGATTGTTGGGAAAGCCACATTTGTTTGGAATCTTGTTATCTCTCAATGCTCCCATGATTGGTGACAGACAGGTTCTTGCGGAACTGTAGTCTCTTCTAAGTTGCTTCTAAGAGGTCTGCATAGATCAACAATAAGGATCTAGTAGCAGATTGTTGGATCTGGCAGCCAAAAGTATTTTTTCTTTTATTTGGAAAAAATGTATCCTAAGGAGGATATCTCTTGGAATCTCCTCAGCCAGAAATTTTGTTTTGGGCAGGCGATGGGCTCGATCAATGGAGACATTGAAATCCGTTAACTCTGGAACCAGCACCTTGAAGAGACCTTGTAAATATTTTAGTAGATCAGAATTAGTAATCTCTTCTGAAATTCACCTGATTTTGAGGTTGTTTCTTCTGGAGCGATCCTCCAGATCAGTGATTTTATCCGTGGCAGCTTGTCAGTCAGGTCATTATGGGAGTCCACTAGGTCATTGAAGGCTTTAGCGCAGTGGTCCCCAACCTTTTTTGCACCAAGGCCCGGTTTCTCGCTACACAATTTCCCCAGGGCCCGGGGGGTGTTGGATGGGGGGGGGGGGGGCGGGCGCTGCGGTTGTTGGGGGGCGGAGCATAGTGCCCCCACACAGTAGTTATTCCCCATTAGTGCCCCCACACAGTAGTTATAGTGCCATAGTGCCCCCACACAGTAGTTATAGTGCCATAGTGCCCCCACACAGTAGTTATAGTGCCATAGTGCCCCCACACAGTAGTTATAGTGCCATAGTGCCCCCACACAGTAGTTATAGTGCCCCCACACAGTAGTTATAGTGCCCCCACACAGTAGTTATAGTGCCCCCACACAGTAGTTATAGTGCCATAGTGCCCCCACACAGTAGTTATAGTGCCCCCACACAGTAGTTATAGTGCCCCCACACAGTAGTTATAGTGCCCCCACACAGTAGTTATAGTGCCATAGTGCCCCAACACAGTAGTTATAGTGCCATAGTGCCCCCACACAGTAGTTATAGTGCCCACAGTGCCCCCACACAGTAGTTATAGTGCCATAGTGCCCCCACACAGTAGTTATAGTGCCATAGTGCCCCCACACAGTAGTTATAGTGCCATAGTGCCCCCACACAGTAGTTATAGTGCCATAGTGCCCCCACACAGTAGTTATAGTGCCATAGTGCCCCCACACAGTAGTCATAGTAGCATAGTGCCCCCCACACAGTAGTCATAGTGCCATAGTGCCCCCACAGTAGTTATAGTGCCCACAGTGCCCCCACACAGTAGTTATAGTGCCCACAGTGCCCCCACACAGTAGTTATAGTGCCATAGTGCCCCCACACAGTAGTTATAGTGCCATAGTGCCCCCACACAGTAGTTATAGTGCCAAAGTGCCCCCACACAGTAGTTATAGTGCCATAGTGCCCCCACACTGTAGTTATAGTGCCCACAGTGCCCCCACACAGTAGTTATAGTGCCAGTGCCCCCACACAGTAGTTATAGTGCCATAGTGCCCCCACACAGTAGTTATAGTGCCCACAGTGCCCCCACACAGTAGTTATAGTGCCCACAGTGCCCCCACACAGTAGTTATAGTGCCCACAGTGCCCCCACACAGTAGTTATAGTGCCCCCCACACGGTAGTTATAGTGCCCATAGTGCTCCTCTCCTTCAGTTTTGTACAATAAAAAAACAAACACTTATACTTACCTCCATCAGCCTGGCAGCACTGCGATGCAGGCCTCCTCCGGCCTGTGTCCCGCTCTGCACGGCTCAGGCGGCGCGATGACGTCATCGCACCGCCTGAGCTGGCCTCTGATAGGCTACAGGCACTAGGCCTGCAGCCTATCGGAGGAACGGGCAGGGGAGACGCCTCTCCCTCCCCTGCCCCACCGCAGCACAGGCATCTGTATCGCCGTCCTCAGGACGGCGATACAGATGACTATGGAGATGAGCGCTTCCACAATGGAAGCGCTTATCTCCTTGTCCCCTGCTACCGCCGCGGCCCGGCAGACATCGCTTCAGGGCCCGGTCCTGGGCCGCGGCCCGGTGGTTGGGGACCGCTGCTTTAGCGCATTCCCCCATTCTGCTTTCCACATAACGTGTGGGAGCCCAGCTCATCAATAGAAGTTTGGAAACGTTGCATAATGGCGTTCATGTCATAGCTTATGTCTTTTTGCAGACTCAGCAACATTTTTTTCATGGTTACTTTTTTGATGGGCTCATGAGATGATGGAAAGGAATGCAGATTTGAGCCTATATGGGTGTCGAAGGACTCAGATGAAGCTTTTTTATTCTGTGGTCCCTTAGATGAAGGGGAAGCTGTGGCAGAGACATGGGCATTCCTTTTATTTCTACTATGCCCTTTGATCACACTGTGCCTCTGATCTTCCTCAGTGTACTCCCTCAGCTGTGGAGAACAGTTAGAGAGCCTGTCTGTGAAGGTCTCCTCCTCGTCTGAGACAACACTCGTTCTCCTGCTCACACTTTCAAGGGCCTGCTCCTTGCTGCCAGCACCTTTTTCATGCCTGTCAGAGAAGATATATGTATTGGCTCCAGTGGCGGACATACTGCCTGTGCTGCAGGTTCATGTTATGGAAACCTGGAGTAAAACTGTGAGCATGTGACCATGTGCAAGAAGCAGGCTGCGCCAAGATCTGTGGAAGATAAGCACTTAACTTTGACTTTCACAGCAGCCTGCCCCTTTAACAGAGAGTTTCATAGCACCCCACTCCCTTAAAAGAGACCTCCACAACACCCGTCCCTTTAAGAGTGACTGCCATAGTACCCCATTCCCTTAACAGTGACCTCACAGTACTCTCCTGCCTTAACAGTGATCTCCACAGTGCCCTGCCCCTTTAAGGCTAGGGCTACACAACGACATGTGTCGCACGATGTTTTGTCGCACCATTGTCGCGCAACAATTTTTATAATGATAGTCTATGGTGTCGCACTGCAACATGCAACATGCTATGACTGCGACACGACAGTCGCAGAAAATCCATCCAAGATGAGTGGCTCTCATGTCGCAGTCGCAGCATGTCGCAGTGCAACACCATAGACTATAATTATGTCATCATGTAGCCCTAGCCTAAGGCTGACCTACAGCTTTGAAGAAAAATGGCTAGGTTGTTATGGAAACCTGGCATAAAACTGTGTGCATATGACCGTGTGTAAAAAGCAGGCTGCGCTAAGGCCTGTGGGAGGTAAGCACTGAATTGTGTTTCGAGGAGCTATTTACCTGAGCTCCTCAGCTGGCTGCTAATCACCTCTCATTACCAGCCTGGTTACTACAAAGAGCGAAAACCTATTTCCCAAGTCTTTCTTGTTCTCACCCTGCTTCCTCTGCCCTGCCCCTTCAAAGCTGACCTACAACAGTGAAGAAAAATGTCTGGGTTGTTATGGAAGTCTGCAATAAAACTGTGTGTATGTGGAGACTAAAGGCCTGCGAGCTATTATTGGCTGATAAGGGACATGGTCTAAAACCTTCCCAGACACCTGATGTACCTGTGTGGCAAATTTGGTGAAGATCGATCCAATTGTTTGGTCGCGCATAAAGAACAGACAGAAACTAATTTTTATATATATATATATATATATATATATATATCTGAGAGACTAGCAGAAGGACCCGGCTTCGCACGGGTATATTTAATCTATTTCATTTAATGTATGTGTGTGTGTCGTTAAAAGATATTGACAGTATCGCCAATAACAGTGACCTCTACAGCACCCCGCCCCCTTAACAGTGAACTCAAGATCCCCCCATAATAGTGACCTCTACCGTACCCTGCCCCTTAACAGTGAACGCCACAGCCCCCTACCCCTTAACACTGACCTTCCCACAGTGCCCGGCCTCCTTAAAATAGGACCTCCATAGCAGCCCATCCCCTTAACGTTGACCTTCACAGCAGCCTGACCCTTTAACAGTGTTTCACAGCACCCCACTCCCTTGACAGTGATCTTCTCAAAGGCCCGCCCCCTTAACACTTCCCTCCACAGGGGACCATCTCCATATCTGTGACCTCCACTGCAGGGGCGGACATCCCCTTTAACAGTGACCTTTACAGCTGCCTGCCTCCTTAACGGTGACCTCCACAGCAGCTGCCCCTTTAATAGTGGACTCTGCCCCCTTAACAGTAACCTCCACAGCAGCTGCCCCTTTAATAGTGGCCCCTGCTCCCTTAACAGTGACCTCCACAGCACCCGGCCCCTTTAAGGCTAGGGCTACACGACAACGTGTCGTGCAACATTTTGTTGCACCAATGTCGCACAACAATTTTTATAATGAGAGACTATAGTATCGCACTGCGACTTATTGCCACATGCTGTTACTGCGACACAACAGTCGAAAAAAATCCATTGAAGATGGATTTTTGTGCGACTGTCACGTGGCAGTATGTCGCATGTCGCAGTGCAACACTATAGACTATCATTCTAAAAATTGTTGTGCAACATTGGTGCGACATCAATGTCGCGTGACACATGTAGCAGTGTATTTGTGCCCTATGTGTTGTGTGACTTATTGTTGCCATGTAACCCAAGCCTAAAGCTGACCTACAGCAGTAAAGGAAAATGGCTTGATTGTTGTGGAGTATGTGCATGTGACGTGTGTAAGAAGCAGGCTGCGCCAGGGTCTGTGGGAGGTAAACACTGAATTGTGTTTCAGGGAGCTATTTACCTGAGGTCCTCAGCTGGCTGCTAATTACCTGGCTGGGTTGTTATGGAAACCTGCAGTAAACCTATGTTTATGTGGAGAGTATGGCAGTTGGGATTTGAAAAGAAAGACTTCCAGGCTAATATTGGCTAATGCAGGTCGCTTCTTGGGAATATTTCAGGAATGGTACATCCTAGAGAGTCGAGACCCGGTCTAAAACCTTCCGGACACCTGTGTGCCGAATTGTGTCACGCAACAATTTTTATAATGATAGGCTATGGTGATGCACTGTGACATGACACAACGGATTTTTCTGCTACTGTCACGTCGCAGTTGAAGCATATCGCATGTTGCGGTGGAACACCATAGGCTATCATTATAAAAAATTGTCGCTCAACATATGTAGCAGTGTAATTGTGTCCTACGTGTCATGCGACTGATTGTCGCACAACACATGTCATCGTGTAGCCCTAGCCTAAAGCTGACCTACAGCAGTGAAGAAAAATGGCTGGGTTGTTATGGAAACCTGCAGTAAAACTGTGTGCATGTGACCATGTGTAAGAAGCAGACTGCGCCAAGGCCTGTGGGAAGTAAGCACTGAATTGTGTTTCAAGGAGCTATTTACCTGAGCTTCTCAGCTGGCTGCTAATTACGTCTCATTACCAGACTGGTTACCAGGGGTGTAGCTAAAGGCTCATGGGCCCTGGTGCAAGAGTTCAGCTTGGGCCCCCACCCCCCAGCGCTGGTGCACCTAGCTTTTCTGCCGGCCAAGTCAAAAATTGACACACACACCCCCCCCCATGCCAAATTCTCACCCTAACCTTTTCCCATTACGTATATCACTACAGAACATACAGGGTAAGGCTACATTCACACGACACTACATTCACAGTTGTTTTTGCAGCCTCCGATCTGCATATTTTGCAGCTCAGATGCGGACCCATTCACTTAAATGAACCCTGTGTGCTGTCCACATCTGTATGTCCATTCCTATTTTTGTCCATTTGTGGACAAGGATAGGCGTTGTTACAGTGGATCTGCAAAAAAAATGGATGCCAACACGGAACATCATCCTTTTTTTGCGGATCCGCAATTTGCAGACTGCAAAACACAATGTTCATGTGAATGTAGCCTAATACAGCGCCTCATACCTCTTACATCCAGTGATGTCTCCTGTGATGTAGATCTTCTCTTTCCTCATCTTCTCCTTTCAGACCAGACGCCATTTTTCATCTCTGCAGTTTGACAGAAAAAATATCTTAGTTTACTACTTTTCCATCATCCTCCTGTCTTCTCGACAAATCATCCTACCACCCCCAGTACTGTGCCACTAGTACCACACAGAGTGTGTCCTTCAATAATTATTGGCACACAGTGTCCTAAAATAACTGCGCCCAGCAAATAGTGTCCCGTAATAGTGCGCCCAGTAATACTGTAAACATAACATCCCCCAGAAATAACTGCGCTGATACTGTGCCAGGGTGCCCCCCACAGTAATAGTGCCCCCCTCAATAATAGTGCCCCCCAAACTCCCAACTAATAATTCTCTGCCAGAGTGCACTTGTTAGTAATAGTGCCCCCAACAGTACTAATGTCCCCAGAAGTAATAATGCTTCCAATGTGCCAGTAAGAAGTGCCCCCAAAATTTGCCCCCAATAATGTGCCAGTAAGAAGTGCTCCCGACCCATAGATGCCCCCCAAATTGTGCCAGTAAGAAACGCCCCAATAATGCGCCAGAAGTTGCCCCATTGATTCCCCCCCAAAATCATGTGCCAGTAAGAAGTGCCCCCAGTGCTCCCATGTGCCAGTAAGAAATGCCCCAGTGCCTCCATGTGCCAGAAAAATGTCCCCCTGCCAGTAAAAATGCCCCCAGTGCCAGTAAAAATGCCCCCCAGTGCCCCCATGTGCCAGTAACATGTGCCCCCATGTGCCAGTAAAAATGGCCCCAGTGCCTGTAATACTGCCCCCAGTGCCAGTAAAAATGCCCCCAGTGCCCCCTTGTGCCAGTAAAAATGCCCCCAGTGCCCCCAGTGCCATTAAAATGCCCCAGTGCCCCATGTGCCAGTAAAAATGCCCCCAGTGCCCCCATGTGCCAGTAAAAATGGCCCCAGTGCCTGTAATGCCCCCAGTGCCCCCTTGTGCCAGTAAAAAGGCCCCAGTGCCAGTAAAAATGCCCCCAGTGCCCCCATGTGCCAGTAAAAATGCCCCCAGTGCCAGTAAAAATGCCCCCAGTGCCCCCATGTGCCATTAAAAATGCCCCCAGTGCCCGTAAAATGCCCCCAGTGCCCCAATGTGCCATTAAAAATGCCCCCAGTGCCAGTAAAATGCCCCCAGTGCCCCCATGTGCCAGTAAAAATGCCCCCAGTGCCCCCATGTGCCAGTAAAAATGCCCCCAGTGCCCCCATGTGCCAGGAAAAATGCCCCCAGTGCCAGTAAAATGCCCCCAGTGCCCCCATGTGCCAGTAAAAATGCCCCCAGTGCCAGTAAAAATGCCCCCAGTTCCCCCGTGTGCCAGTAAAAGTGCCCCCATGTGCCAGTAAAAATGCCCCAAGTGCCAGTAAAATGCCCCCAGTGCCCCCATGTGCCAGTAAAAATTTCCCATGTGCCCCTAAAATGCCCCCAGTGCCCCCAACTGAGCTCCGGTCGGTGACTGCTACAATAAAAAAAAAATTATCACTTATACTTACCTCCATCAGGCTGGCAGCGATGCGATGCAGGCCTCTTCCGGCCTGTGTCCCGCGCTGTAAGGCTCGATGACGTCATCGCGCCGCCTGAGCCGGCCTCTGATAGGCTGCAGGCCTAGTGCCTGCAGCCTATCAGAGGAACAGGCAGGGGAGATGCCTCTCCCTCCCCTGCCCCTCAGTACAATACAGGCATTTGTATCGCCGTCCTCAGGACGGCGATACAGATGACTATCGAGATGAGCGCTTCCACAATGGAAGCGCTCATCTCCCTCTGCCCCGCCGCTGCCCCCATCTGTGCGCAGGGCCCCTAGGGGCCCCCCTGGCTTAGGGGCCCGGTCGCAACTGCGACCGCTGCGACCCCTATAGCTACGCCACTGCTGGTTACTACACAGAGCAAAAACTTATTTCCAAAATCTTTTTTGTTCTCACCCAGCTTCCTCTGCCCTGCTCCTTTAAAGCTGACCTGCAACAGTGAAGAAAAATGTCTGGGTTGTTATGGAAACCTGCAGTAAAACTGTGTGTATGTGGAGACAAAAGGCCTGCAAGCTTCAGTTGGCTAATAAGGGACATGTGACCGTGTGTATGGCAGTTGGGATATGAAGAGAAAGACTTCCAGGCTAATATTGGCTAATGCAGGTCATTTTTTGGGAGTATCTCAGGAACGGTACATCCTAGAGAGCTGAGGCCTGGTCTAAATCCTTCCCGGACACCTGATGTACCTGTGTGCCAAATTTGGTGAAGATCTGTCAAGTCGTTTGGTCGCGCATAAAGAACAGACAGACAGATATAAACTCATTTTTATATATATAGGAGACTAGCAGAAAGACCCGGCTTCGCCTGGGTATATTTCATTTAATGTTTCTGTGTGTCGTTGCAGAGAGAAAGTCAATGCAGCTGACAGAAGTTGATCTTTACCTTCATTTTTTCAATCCCCATTGGCTGCGGAGTGGGAGGGGGCATGACCTGACCGGGTCGGGGCGTGGTTTACCGGGACCTTGGGGGGGGTGCTTTTAGGTCCTTCCTTTCAGGGTGGCCTGAATTATAGGTCAATGCCATGGTAATTTGAGGAAACACAGTGGGTAGCAGTGGAAGAAAGCATTGCTTCGCACGGGTATATTTAATCTATTTCATTTAATGTTTGTGTGTGTGTCATTGCAGAGAGAAAGTCTCCTTCCCACCCATTCCTGTAGCTGACAGAAGTTGATTTTTACCTTCAATTTTTCAATTCCCATTGGCTGCGGAGTGGGAGAGGGCGTGGCCTGACCGGGGGCGTGGTTTAGCGGGACTTTGGGGGGGGGTTGCTTTTAAGACCGTTTAATGGAAGAAAACATCTTTTATTACTACTGAACGGTAGTAGTCTAATATTAGTCTATTTCATCTAATGTTTCTGTGTGTTGTTGCAGAGAGAAACTCACCCTCCACCCCTGCAGCTGACAGAAGTTTATTTTTACCTTTATTTTTTCAATCCCAATTGGCTGCGAAGGGGGAAGGGGGCGTGGCCTGACAGAGTCGGGGTGTGGCTTAGTGAAACCTGGAGCAGGTGTTGTAAGTCCTTCTTTTGAGAGTGGTGTGAATCACAGGTCGGTGCCATGGTAATTTATGAGGACACGCAATGGGTAGCAGTGGAAGATTTACTACTGGACGGTCATAGTCTAAAATTAGTCTAAAACATAAGTTATAATTATGGTAACCGGAATACCCCTTAAACAGTATCATCCACAGCGCTCTGCCCCTTTAAAGCATTGAATAGAAATGACTGGATTGTTACCTGAGATCCTCAGCTGGCTGCTAATTACCTGGCTGTGTTGTTATGGAAATCTGCCCTCCCTGTGTGTGTCTGTGCAGAGAATGGCAGTTGGGGTTTAAAACCAATGCTGTCAGGCTAATATTGGCTAAAACAGGTCATATTTTGGGAATATCTCGGGAACGTTAAGTCCTAGAGAGATTAGACCTGGTCTAAAACCTTCCCGGGCACCTGATGTACCTGTGTGCCGAATTTGGTGAAAATCGGTCCAGTAGTTTGGTCGCGCATATGTACTAGCAGAAGGACTCGGCTTTGCCTGGGTATATTTCATCTATTTAATTTAATGTTTCTGTGTGTCGTTGCAGACAGAAAGTCAATACAGCTGACAGAAGTTGATTTTTACCTTCAGTTTTTCCATCCCATTGGCTGCGGAGTGGGAGGGGGCGTGGCCTGACCGGATCGGGAGCGTGGTTTAGAGGGACCTTGGGGGGGTTGCTTTTAAGTCCTTCTTTTGAGGGTGGCCTGAATTACAGGTCGATGCCATGGTAATTAATGAGGACACGCAATAGGTAGCAGTGGAAGAAAACATAGCTTTGCACGGGTGTATTTAATCTATTTCATTTAATGTTTCTGTGTGTCGTTGCAGAGAGAAAGTCACCCTCCCTCCGACCCCTGCAGCTGACAGAAGTTGATTTTTACCTTCAATTTTTGAATCCCTGCTGGCTGCGGAGTGGGAGGGGGCGTGGCCTAACTGAGTTGGCGGCGTGGCTTAGCGAGACCTGGGGTGGGGGTTTTAAGTCCTTCTTTTGAGGGTGGCCTTAATTACAGGTCGATGCCATGGTAATTTATGAGGACACGCAATGGGTAGCAGTGGAACAAAACATCTTTTATTACTACTGAACGGTCTTAGTCTAAAATTAGTCTAAAACATAAGTTATATTTATGGTAACCGGAATACCCCCTTTAACAGTGTCTTCCACAGCGCTCTGCCCCTTTAAAGCAGTGAATAGAAATGGCTGGGTTGATATTTACCTGAGCTCCTCAGCTGGCTGCTAATTACCTGGCTGGGTTGTTATGGAAACCGGTGTGTATGTGGACAAAATGACAGTTGGGATTTGAAGTGAAATGCTCCCAGGCTAATATTTGCTAATGGAGATCATATTTTGGGAATATCTCGGGAACAGTACGTCCTAGAGAGCTGAGACCTAGTCTAAAACCTTCCCGGACACCTGAGGTACCTGTTTGCCGAATTTGGTTAAAATCGGTCCAGCAGTTTGGTCCCGCATAGAGAACAGACAGACAGAAACTCATTTTTATATATATAAGAGCTATATATACACATTAGTAAATCAGTAAATATGGGGGGTGGCTGTTGGGTCCGATCATCCAGCAGTATCTGACAGGATCGCTGTTTTGACAAGGCTGCCAGCCAGCTGGCTGCCAGATGCAGAGAGAGGGGCAGGCACACAGGCTCTGATGTTTCATGTACAGAGCCTGGCCACTCCCTCAGGCAGGGATCCTGGTGAATGATGTTGGGGGTCACGTGACCCGCAGCGGCGCTGAAGAAACCTGATGAGATAGCTGCAAACACTACATTACAAAAGTATTATGTGGTATGTTATAAGGCACATTGTAATACAGATATATATAAAGCTAGGACAACCCCTTTAATAGACAAGCAGATCTGTTATGCCTTGATTCTTAAATTGAGGTCAATAAGCTGTCTATTTTACTGTTATTGGAGTGACTACCTTGTTTAATAGATACTCAGATCTATTATGCCTTAATTCTAAAATTGTGTAATAAGTAGTATAATTTAACTGTCATTGGGGTGTCCTCCTTGTTTTATAGATAAGTAATTCTGTTAGGCCTTGATTCTCAAATTGGGGTGAGCAAGTAGTGAAATTTAACTGTTATTGTGGTGCCCACCTTGTTAACCCTTTGGCGACATTGGACGTACCGGTACGTCCTGAGCACGAGGTAGTTCGTGCTACAGGGCGTACCGGTACGTCTTGCATTGAAACCCCCCCTGCTCAGTGCAGGGGGGGTTAAATGCTGTAATGGGTGCTGTTTAGGGCACCCAGCCACCCATAGCGAAGGCCTCGGGGGGTGCCGTGCACCCCCCATAAAGGCGATCGCTGTGAATGGCTGGTCTATTCAGACCAGCCATTCACAGCAGGCAAGGGGTACTCGGCGGGGATAGCGCTATTCTAGCGAATCCCCGCCGAGTGTCAGTAATTAGGGGGAGGTCAGGGTGTCCCCCCCGCCCCCCTGATTAGCTGTGGGCAGATGGGTGGGCAGATGGGCAGGCGGGGGGGAGACCTGCAACGTGCGGGCGGCTGCCGCGAGTGCCGCCCGCAACGATCTTTCAGTATGGCTGATCGTTATTCAAGCAGAGTATCAGCATACAGCTGATACTCTGCTTGAAACTGCTGACATCGGTGCTGGCACCGATGTCAGCAGTTTAACCCCTTCCATGCCGCGGTCCGTAGGGACCGCTGTATGGAAGGGGTTAACAGGGAGGGAGCGCTCCCTCCCTCTCCCATCGGCGCTGCGGTGCGCTGGCAGCGCCGATGGTGTGGGCAGATGAGAGGGAGGAAGCTCCCTCTCCCTTCCATCGGGACGCTGCTCTGCTGTGGCAGCGTCCCGATGGTTACCATGGCAACCAGACGCTTTCGTCTGGCTTGCCATGGAAGCCTGTTCAAGCTCCTGCTAAAGGCAGGAGCTTGAACAGGCTATAAGAAAATACACTGCAGTACACTATACAGTGTACTGCAGTGTATTGTAAAATACCAGACCCACTGGTTCTTGAAGAACCAAGTGGATCTGAGTCAAGAAAGTGGAAAAAAAAAAAAGTTAAAAAAAGTTAAAAAAATTGATTAAAAATAAAAAAACACACAATACATAAACATGTTAGGTATCGCCACGTCCGTAACAATCTGCTCTATAAAAATATTACATGAGGTGGCCCCCCAGGCGAATGCTGTAAAAAAAAATTTAAAAAAACTATGGCAAAATAGCCATTTTTTTCCCTCTTCCCTCACAAAAACTGTAATAGCAGGCGATCAAAAAGGCTTATTTACCCCAAAATGGTATCAATTCAACCGTCATCTTGTCCCGCAAAAACTGTACCCTACCTGAGACAATCGCCTGAAAACTGAAAAAAATATGGCTCTCTGAAAATGGCAACACAAAAAAAATATTTTATTCTGTTCAAAAATGCATCTAATGTGTAAAACTTTCCAACAATAAAAAAGTTGGACATATTGGGTATCGCTGCGTCCGTAACAACCTGCTCTATAAAAATATTACATGAGATGGCCCCCCAGGCGAATGCTGTAAATTTTTTTTTTAAAAAAACTATGCCAAAATAGCCATTTTTTTCCCTCTTCCCTCACAAAAAGTGTAATAGCAGGCGATCAAAAAGGCGTAATTACCCCAAAATGGTATCAATTCAACCGTCATCTTGTCCCGCAAAAACTGTACCCTACCTGAGACAATCGCCTGAAAACTGAAAAAAATATGGCTCTCTGAAAATGGCAACACAAAAAAAATATTTTATTCTGTTCAAAAATGCATCTAATGTGTAAAACTTTCCAACAATAAAAAAGTTGGACATATTGGGTATCGCTGCGTCCGTAACAACCTGCTCTATAAAAATATTACATGAGATGGCCCCCCAGGCGAATGCTGTAAAAATTAAAAAAAAAAAACGATGCCAAAATAGCCATTTTTTTCCCTCTTCCCTCACAAAAAGTGTAATAGCAGGCGATCAAAAAGGCATATTTACCCCAAAATGGTACCAATGAAAACCCCACCTCATCCTGCAAAAAATGAGCCCCCACATAAGACAATAGCTCAAAAAAATAAAAATCAATGGCTCCCGCAAACCACTCCATCAAAATCTGTGTTGTAAAATCCATATGGCGCTCCTTCTGTTTTGAGTCCTGCCATGTGCCCCCACAGCAGTTTACCACCACATATGGGGTGTTGCCGTATTCAGGAGAAAATGGGTAACAAATTATGGGGGGGCTTTTCTCCTGTTACCCCTTATGCAAATAAAAAAAATTGGGGCTAAAGCAACATTTTATTGGAAGAAAAAAAATGTTCATTTTCACAGCCAAGTGTTTCCAAATTCCGTAAAATGCTTAGGGGGTCAAAGTGGTCAGTACCCCCTTAATATATTCTTTGAAGGGTGTAGTTTCAAAAATGGGGTCACTTTTTGAGGGTTTCCACTGTAGGGGTACGTCAGGGTCTCTCAATTACAAAATGGTGCCTAAAAACTATTCTAGCAAATTTTGCCTCCAAAATCCGTATGGCGCTCCTTTCCTTCTGACCACTGCCACAAACCCATAGAGACGTTTACCACCACATATGGGGTATTTCTGTAAACTGCAGAATCAGAGCAATGTAAATTGAGGTTTAGTTTGCTGTTAACCCTTGCTGTGTTGCAAGAAAAAAAATATTAACATGAATAATCTACGAAAAAAGTGAAATTTTGAAATTTCACCTCCATTTTCCATTAATTCTTGTGGAACACCTCAAGGGTTAACAAAGTTTGTAACAGCAGTTTTTTATAATTTGAGGGGTGTCGTTTCTAAAATGGGGTCATTTATGGTGGGTTTCATTATGTAAGACCCTCAAAATCACTTTATATCTGCATTGGTGTTAAAAAAAAATGGTTTTGGAAAATTTGGTGAAAATTTGAAAAATGGCTTCTAAACTTCTAAGCCTCCTAACGTCCTAAAAAAGTAAAATGACGTTTACAAAATGATGCCAACATAAAGTAGACATATGGGGAATGTAAAATAATAACTATTTTTGGAGGTATTACGGTGTATTTTGAAAGTAGAGAAATTGAAATTTGGAAATTTGCTAATTTTTCAGAATTTTTGGTAAATTTGGGATTTTTTCATAAATAAGGGTGAAATATATTGACTCAAATTTATGACTGTCATGAAGTACAATGTGTCACGAGAAAACAATCTCAGAATGGCCTGGATAAGTAAAAGCGTTCCAAAGTTATAACCACATAAAGTGACACATGTCAGAATTCAAAAATTTGGCCCAGACATTAAGGCCAAAATGGGCTCTGTCCTCAAGGGGTTAAATAGATAAGCAATTCCACTAGGCCTTGATTTTCAAATTGGGGTGAATAAGCAATTTTTTTTACCGTTATTGGAGTACCCACCTTGTTTAACAGATAAGCAGATCTGTTATGCCCTGATTCTCAAATTGGGGTGAATAAGTAGTGTAATTTATTTGTTATTGGGGTATCCCGTTTGTTTTATAGAGAAGTAATTCAATTAGGCCTTGATTGTCAAACTGGGCGAATAAGCTGTCTATTTTTACTGTAATTTGAGTGCCCACCTGGTTTCCTAGATAAGCAAATCTATAGGCCTTGAAACTCAAATTGGCGTGAATAAGCTGTCTAATATTACTGTTATTGGGGTTTCCACATTGACTAACTTATTTTACATATACAGATATTGTACAGTATCTCCAACAGACAGACGCCAGGGCCCTCTGATGGAACAGGCAGTGGCAAAAATGTTGCTGGAGCCAGCAGAAGTAGCAGCAGAAGAAGGGGGGAAGGGGTGAAAGCAGTAGCCGCAGCGACAGGCTACAGCTGCCATTGTCATCCAGCGGTAGTGTTGACTAGCAATCCAGATGTCCTTGAATCGTTGACTCTGTCTTCAACATCATCTCAACTGACATCAGACACCCAGAGCCAGGAATAGTCGGTTCCTGTGACACCACACTTAGTTGGCATGGCCCAGGAACAAGCTCTGTGCCTTCACCTATCCTGAACCTGCCTCTTTTTTTTTGCTCCTTCTGCTCTGGAAGTATTGTATGCTGCAGGCTGTGCTCTGCTTTTCAGTGTGGACGAACTTATTGAGGACAGTCAGCAGCTACTTCCCAGCCCAGATCTGGGGGAACGGTCTGCTGCTTCCTCTGTAGGCGTGCAAGTAGCGACGATGAGTCGTGTGGGAACAGGTGTTGCAAGCAGTCAGGAACATTGAATGATTATGAGCATTAAATGATTATGTAACCATGGGAGCTAGGTAAAGAGGGGGCTTTATCTTCATCATCACATGGTGATGACAGCATGGTGTCACAATGTTCTGCACCTGGCCAGCCTGGGCAAACTGAGTAACACCGGGTAGGAACTTCTCCTCGTCAGCTAATGGAATGCTGGCTGTTTCCTTGCCAATTGTTGATCGGAACCATGGTCAGTGATAACGGAAAGAACATCCTATTGGTGCTGCATTAAAGAGGACTGACCCATGCCCCCTGCATGGTGCACATCTTTAATCTGGTTGTAACCCGGTTCGAGAAGTCTTCCACCCAACTGCAAGATGTCTTGCAAATTGCCCAGTAAACTGTGCATGCACTTCAGTCACTCTTATGCCCCTTTCACACGAGCGGGAGACTCGCACGTCTCCCACAACGCATCTACAGGGCTGGACTCCGGCACTGACTGGGATCGCATATAATGCTATGCGATCCCTGTCAGTGCCGAGTGCAGCCCTGTAGATGTGTTGCGGGAGACATGCGAGTCTCCCACTCGTGTGAAAGGGGCATTAGGCCTCTTTCACACGAGCGTCACGGATTAGGTCCAAATGCGTTCAGGGAAACTCGCACCATTTTGCAAGCAAGTTCAATCAGTTTTGTCTGTGATTGCGTTTAGTTGTTCAGTTTTTTCCGCGCGGGTGCAATGCGTTTTGATGCATTTTTCACACGCGTGATAAAAAACTGAAGGTTTACAAACATCATCTCTTAGCAACCATCAGTGAAAAACGCATTGCATCCATACTTGCTTGTGGATGCAATGTGTTTTTCACGCAGCCCCATTCACTTCTATGGGGCCAGGGCTGCGTGAAAAACGCAGAATATAGAACATGCTGCGATTTTCACGCAACGCAGAAGTGATGCGTGAAAAAAAAAACGCTCATGTACACAGACCCATTGAAATGAATGGGTCAGGATTCAGTGCGGGTGCTATGGGTTCACGTCACGCATTGCACCCACGTGGAAAACTCGCTCGTGTGAAAGGGGCCTTACTGTGCAAAATATGCCTTCCTTGAGTTTCAAAGGCAGAATACTGTTCCCCAACATTACCTCATATGCAGGGTTTCCACACGTTGTAACTCCACCCTCCACATATTGGACCAGCTAGATGAGCAAACGAAGGCTGTGTCCCCGTGTAACATCGACATTAGCGTTTTTATTTGTCAGTCTCCAGGACTATGGGATGAATTATGTCATTCCACTCCTTCACGTCCTGGAGCAGATGCTGATAAATCTAGTTGGCCAGGGGACAGGAGACGTGGCACCTACATCTCATGGCCACTTGAGTGCTGTGGGGACTGGACTGGTGGAGGAGGATGAGGAGGAGGACATTAGCGCCCAGGAAATGTATACAGAAATAGGTGGTTTTTCTGCACAAGCGACAGAAGAGGAGCAGGAGTAGCTGGAGGGTGATGAGGAAGACCAGGCAGATAACCCTGACAGACCGTGGCAGTATGCAGTAGAGATGGAGGCAGGGAGTCCCTTCGAGTCCCTTACACAAATGGCCAGATGCATGCTGAGTTGCATGTTTAGTGACAGCTGCATTATCACCATTCGGCAGAGAAATAAGGGGTTAATATGGTTGGTGGAAATGCAGAGTTGGTGGCAATGAAGGGGTTAATATGGGCAGGGATATATTTTGCAGGGAAGATAAGGGGTTAAATCATTGGTGGTTCAGGGGGAATTCAGGGAGGATAAGGGGTTAAATCATTGGTGTTCAGGGAATATACTCAGCCATCCAGGGGAGTTCTTGCTCATTGTCCTGGGGATGACTCTCTTGTATGGGCTGCCCGGCTCAATCCTGATGAGCTTAATGCGGCCGGACTATTTAAGCCCGGCCGCGCTCCATCCAGAGCGGACCGCGCTGCTGGCGTGCGAGCGGGCCAGCGCGGTAATATGACGTCACCACTCCTGCCCGCGCTCACAGGCGAAGGATCCCTTTGATCCTCCCGCATGTGAATTGCTCACACATCTCTGGCGCTGTAATTACAGCGCCGGAGGTGCGCAGCACACAGAGGCAGGGAAAACTTTTGTTTCCCTGTCCCTGTTATGTTAAACATCTCCAGCGCTGTCAGAGGTGTTTAACAAAGGGCAGAGGATCTTATCGATCCTCTGTCCTTTGATGTGCCCGAGACTGGACATTTACTGTCCAGTCATCAGGGTGATATCTCAGGGAAGGGGACACCCAGACAATGGAGTCAGCTGTATATAAATATATATGTATGCAATAAAGGGGGCATACATACATATCTATGTATATACTTAGATATCTATACATTGGGCCCATAGATACCTATGGACATGAATGGGGCAATATATAAATATATATATATATATATATATATATATATATATATATATATATATATATATAGCATCATTATATATTGGGCATTTTGGGGCCATTTTATCAAAGGCCCATATATATACAAGTATATGCATGCCTAAATATTAAGAGGGCATGCATGCATATACATATATATACCAGTACTTCCTTCTACAACCACCATTTTATGCTGTTACTGCCATTGCTGTTGCTCTCCACTCTATGACTGGACCACTATGTTGACTGCTCATGCGGTTACCACTCTATGACTGGGCCACTGTGTTTACTCCTCATGCTGTTGCCACTCTCCCTACTTTGTGACTGGGCCACTTTGTTGACTCATCATGCTGTTGGTACCCTCACCAGCCTGTTCTGGGGGCACTAGTTTCCGTGTTTGGCCCTGTTGATATCACAGTTTATGTCACCATTATCCTCCTCTGTCAGAAGAACCGAAAAATTAAAAACACAGCGGATCTCGTGGAGCATCTATAAGGTCTCTGTCACACGGTCAGTATTTTGTATCAGGAAGTGATCATGATTTCGAAGCCAAAAGCAGGAGTGCCAAAAAGTGCAAAATCACGTGTTCTCTGTTTTGTCCTCACCAGTTGCGTAGCGTGGGATTCCAGCACCCGGAGCAAGCCAAGTGTTGGACCCCCCCCCAACCTATGCCCTCTGTATAATTATAATATATAATGGCCCCTCTGTATTATTAATAGAATGGCCCCCTCTGTATTATAGCAATAATTATGCCCCCCTTCAGCCCCTCCAGCATACCGTCCCATGTAAAATGCATCACTCCCCCTGCCTTCAGCCCCTCCAGGACGCAGTCCGATGTAAAAACCATCACTCCCCCTGCCTTCAGCCCCTCCAACATACAGTCCCGTGTAAATCCATCACTCCCCCTGCCTTCAGTCCCTCCAGCATACAGTCCCATGTAAAATGCATCACTCCCCCTGCCTTCAGCCCCTCCAGCATGCAGTCCCATGTAAAATAGATCACTCCCCCTGCCTTCAGCCCCTCCAGCATACAGTCCCATGTAAAATACATCACTCCCCGGCCTTCAGCACCTCCGACATATAGTCCCATGTAAAATACATCACTCCCCCTGCCTTCAGTTCCTCCAGTATACAGTCCCATGTAAGATACATCACTCTCCTGCCTTCAGCCCTTCTTGCAAACCGTCCCATGTAAAATAATATCACCTCCTCTGCCTTTAGCCCCTCCAGCATACAGTCTCATGTAATTAATATCACCCCCCCTTCAGACCCCTCTAACATACAGTCTCCAGTATAAGGATTAACTCCTCCCTTCAGCCCCTGCAAAAAGGCCCCTAAGTAAAAATAACAATCATTCTTCTCATCTATACACCGACCTGCAGGATCTGCTCCTCTCTCCAACAACCTACTCTGTAGAATGTGCTGCAAATGTTGAGGCCCTGCCCCCTGGATGACGAGACTCCGCCTCTTTTCCTGACATCATACCTACCAGGAGCAACTCCATTCTAGTCACTACGGCGACTCTACTGCCTCATAGGCCAGGCCTGACGCCTATGAGGAAGAATAGAGGGGATGGGAGCCTTAGGCTTCCGTGGCCTTCATTGAAGTGCTTGCTCCCTGGTGCCCCCTGCAATTTTGCGCCCAGGGCAACACTCTTTCACAGGTAATAGAATCGGTAGAACAGGTTAACTAGTAATCTATGTGGAAACAGCAGATGGTGTAAAATGAGACTGCTTTTTCACACTACAGTAGAATTGTAGGCCGCTGCACGGTTAGGTAAATTATAAAAGACACAAACATTGACCTGTAAGGCTTAGTTAAAACTAGGTACATTATAACAGACACAAACATTGACCTGTACGGCTTAGTTAAAACTTAATTTATTTGGTCAGTTAATTCCAGCATTTACTGTATGGTGAGCCAAAATCAGGAGCCAAACCTACTCACAGATAAAGTATCATGAAAAGATCTGCCCCTGTTCTTTGTTTTGGTCCCGTAACTGACTAAATAATTTTAGTGTGAACTGATTGTAATAGTGACATGCGCTGATGCGCTTATCCATATACTGTATGTGACCTGCCTGTCTGACTCACAGTAAGTGTTTCTCTACCATAAAGGACTAGCTATGCATATTGCTGCAATGCACAGTGATGTCCACTGATATACACTCTCCCTGCAGGCTGGGATATAGATGATTTAACATGCTTCATGACAAATTAATTCGTAACAAAGCAAACTTTTTTGGAAAAATTTGGCAAAGTGTTAGAATAGAATTTTTGAAAACTTCCCTCATTTCTAGTAAATACCATGCTCCAGTCCCTAGTTTAAACACTCCTCCAACCTTCTAGCTATCTTCTCCCCCAAAACAGCTGCCCCTTCTCTTTGAGGTGCAGCCCATTCCTACAATAGAGCCTGTAGCTGGCAGAGAAGTCAGCCCAGTTCTCCAGGAACCCAAACCCCTCCTTCCTACACCAGCTCTTCTTAACCTCCCACTGCCTTTCTGGTGTGGCTCGTGGTACCACTAATATTTCTAATACCTTTGATGTCCTAGATCTGAGCTTGCAACCAAAGTCCCTGAAATCATTGGCAGCACCGCTGGGTCTTCTCCAGTCCCTCCCAGTAATCTATTAACCTTGTCCACAATATGCTGAACTCGAGCCCCAGTAAGACAGCACACAGTTCAACGATCCTGGTCTTTGTGGCAGATCGCCCTATCTGCATCCCTAATGATCGAGTCCCATAACAGCACCTATCTGGTCTGCCCTGCTCTCCTGGTCCCCTGCTTACTGGAGCTGACATTCCCCTGACTGGCAGAGGAAGTGTCTTGCTGCAGCAGTGCTCTCCCTGAACTGACATCCCCCTCATCTGCCAACCTTGCAAACTTGTTGGGGTGTGTCAGATCAGGGCTAGCCTCCCTGGCCGCTCCCCTCTACCCCGATTTCTTTTAACGAGCTAGTTACCCAAGTTTCCAGATACTCCATACTACCACCCTCCCCCACATCTACTCATAGAGCGTCTGCTCAGTGAGCAGCAAATTCTTTACAAATTATCATTGTATGTCAGTATAGAAACTCGCTCATTTAGGTACAGGATCTGGGATTCCAAATATGCACTTTGGTCACATATTGAACAAAAAATATGAAGCCTCAAAAAGCTGTTCCAGGACTGCATACATTTGACAAGATTTGCACTGGGCTGCATTGTCAATAATAGGGAACCAACTTGTTAATGGGTATTACAAAAGAAAAAAGAGAAAATACAATAATATAGCACAAGAAAAAAAAATAACCAACTTAATGTAGTCACCTCCTAAAGTCCTTGAATCTAAAGTCAATCTTAAAGGGGTTGTCCAGGTTCATATTTTCACCCCCCTCCAGCCCCCCTGATCTCTCCTTTGCCCAGGCATTTCCAGGAGATCCGGTGACATACCAGGCTGCCAGTTGGAGGCTTCCACCCAGCAGTGAGCCCGGTGACATCACCAGCATTGATGGGCGGGCTTTAGTGCTGCCCTAGCCTGTAAAACGGCTAGGGCAGCGCTAAAGCCGACCCATCAGAGCAGGTGACATCACCGAACAAACTGCTAGGCGAGAAGCCTCCGTCTAGCAGTGTGTTATTGTAAATAAATTATTTAATCCACACGGCTAAGAGTAGCCAAATGCCCTGCTTGACGCAGATACTAATGTGAACTAAAATATAACTTTTATTCTATTATCCTAAAAATACATAAATGTGAGAAAACTTGCATACACTTGTCCGTGTATGCAGTATCAGGATATTGCTTTGGTGCAAATGTGATAATGGGAATGTGCACTTCTCCCATCTCACTACACCCAGTACCAATTGTGGCACATTGTCTCTCCAGTTACTTCACTGGTAAGCCACTCAGTATCAAATATCTGAAAAAGCTTGACTGCTGACAGAAAATAGGAGCAGCATACATCAGACAACCGAATTTAAAACCTCCTTCTCCCCCCCCCCCCCGACATGTTTCGCCAGCTAATCTGGCTTCTTCAGGGGTAATGGGCAGACTTGAATAGGGATGCTACGTGACCCCTATATAAAAAGGCTAATCCCATTGATTGACAAGGCTGCCATCATATCACAACATACACAACTAATGGGACCTGAAATCGTCACTCTCTTACTGCCCAATTTCAAGAGCAATCACCAACTTACCCTCTTTCTATCTACCAATAGAAGTAGGGAGGGAGTTGACCTGTGACGTCTTGCGCCAACTGCTGATGCGCTACAACTTAGCCTCTGCTTGCCTCACTCGTCCGCTTCGAGACTTAGACATAGAACTCATACACAGCTCAGCTGTGCAAGTTCTGCGCGCTGCTGGCTGCACGAGCTCTTTACCTTAAATTGCTACAATGAAAGTCTCTCTATATATGAACTCTGCAACATTACTTGGTTTATTACCTTTATTGTAAATTGTTACCAATTGCTATTAGTCTTTGAATAAAGGATGCCACCATCTTTAAACTTCTGTTATGTATGCCCTATTTAATCAATTTATTATATTCTTGAATATCTGATACTGCCTAGTATTAAAGTATTTATATAGGGGAACGTCCATAGAGCTCATTCTGTGAAAGTACAGTATATCATATACTTGGCTCATAACGAAATAATACCACCAACCTACTTATCCTTAAATTCACAAAAATGAAGAAAAAAGTAAAGCCCTCATTTAGTCCTTTAGGGCTAAGGCTGTCTAATCTATAAATCCACCTAGTTTCTTGGAGCAGAATTTTGTCCAGATTCCCCCTTCTTGCCCCCAACAATTTTTTACAAATACCCCAAAATTTCAAACATTTAGGGTCTCCTCCATGGTACTGTCTGACATGTCTGGAAATAGAAGTGTCCTTTTTAGTATTGATGCTGCTTATATGATGACTTATACATCGTCTAAATTCTTCAGTCGTTTTACCGACGTATATTTTTTCACATGGGCATTTGATGACATAAACAATGCCCGTAGTCTGAGAATTGATAAATTCTCTAATCTCATATCTTTTGCCGTCTACTGGATTTACAAAATACTTGGATTTACAGAGGTAAGTACAAAAAGAACATCTGCCACATGGATATGTGCCCACCAGTTTTGATTCCAACACACAGGCTGAGGAGCCTCGGGAGGCAAAAAACTGTGAACTAATAAATCCTTCAGGTTTTTCCCCCACCTATATGTAACGCTGGGTTGTGCTGATATGACATCTCTCAGATCATTGTTGGCACGAAGAATAGGCCAGTGTTTTCTTAAGATCTGATGGATCTTCCGATGATGTACATCAAATGTGCCTATACATCTGATAACCTGTTGGACTGAATCATTAGGTTTATCATGTAGCATATCTGAACGTTTGGTCAACCTTGCTCTGGTAAAAGCCTTATGCAGAATTTTTTAGGGTATCCCCTTTCTCCAAATCTCTGCAGTAGATTGACACTTTCTCTCAAAAAATCTTGTTCCCTGGTGCAATTTCTCCTCGCTCTAATATATTGCCCTACAGGGATGCTTCTTTTAAGAGGTGGAGGGTGATGACTACCCCAATGTAAAAGGTTGTTCATAGACGTTGGTTTGCGAAAGATGTCTGATTGGATGCGGCCACCAGAGTCCAGAGAGATCCTCAGGTCAAGAAAGGCAAGCGCGGCCCGGCTCCCATTAATTTCTATGGAGCTGACGGAAATAGCCGAGCCAGTGCTCGGCTATTTTCGGCAAACCCATAGAAATGAATGGAGGGCGGCCGTGCATGCGCCCTCCTTCATTTTTGGGGCCCCGTTCTCAATATAGGTGCGGGTCCCAGCACCTATAAGACAATGGGGGCATATCCTAGTGATATGCCCCCATTGTCCAAGATGGGATAACCCCTTTAAACCCAAGATCATTATGATTAAGTTGTGCAACGAATTGGTGAAACTGTGCCGTAGTGCCTTTCCAAAGTATTAGTACATAATCTATGTGCCTTCCCCAAAAAGAAATGGGTTTGGTGTATTGATGAAGCTGATCGGAAAAAAACTGTTGTGTTTTCCCACCACTCTAAAAATAAATTGGCATAATTCGGTGTACACTTG
The DNA here is from genome assembly GCA_900303285.1 of Rhinella marina. NCBI lineage: Eukaryota > Metazoa > Chordata > Amphibia > Anura > Bufonidae > Rhinella > Rhinella marina. Next base: position 33,536 of record ONZH01010696.1, read on the forward strand.
CTCCCCATCGCGGTGCCAGTTAACTGTAAATAATATTCACCATCAAATAAAAAATAATTGCGAGTCAACAAAAAAACATAATAAAGTGAGAACAAAAGTATCGTGTGCATGAAACTGTGTACCCTTGGTGAACACAAATGAAGAGGTGGCCTGAATTCCTAAATCGTGTCTGATGCTTGTGTACAGAGCCTCTAGATCTAAACTCGCCAGTTTAGTGCCCTCAGTGAAAATGATGCTACAGCTAAGTATAATGTAACTCTAAAATTACATGCAACATTTAAAAATATTGGTTCCAAACTTGTAGGGTAAATGTATCATTATGCCCAATTAGATAATAAATGAAGCCACTTTATGCAGAATGTTAAATATAATATTTCCAATCTATATGTAATAACTACAGAATAATAATTATAGAGTGTTATAATAAATTGATTAAATAGGGCATACATAACAGAAGGTTAAAGATGGTGGCATCCTTTATTCAAAAACTAATAGCAATTGATAACAATTTACAATAAAAGTAATAATGAACCAAGTAATGTTGCAGAGTTCATATAAAGAGAGACTTTCATTAAAGATCTCGCGCAGCCAGCAGCGCGCAGAACATGCGCAGCTGAGCTGTGTATGAGTTCTATGTCTAAGTCCGCGCGCAGTCTCGAAGCGGACGAGTGAGGCAAGCAGAGGCTAAGTTGTAGCGCATCAGCGGTTGGTGCAGGACGTCACAGGTCAACTCCCTCGGCCAGTACTTCTATTGGTAGATAGAAAGAGGGTAAGTTGGTGATTGCTCTTGAGATTGGGCAGTAAGAGAGTGACGATTTCAGGTCCCATTAGTTGTATCTTCTGATATGATGGCAGCCTTGTCAATCAATGGGATTAGCCTTTATATAGGGGTCACATAGCATCCCTATTCAAGTCTGCCCATTACCCCTGAAGAAGCCAGATTAGCTGGCGAAACATGTCGGGGGGGGGGGGGGAGGAGGTTTTAATTTCGATTGTCTGATGTATGCTGCTCCTATTTTCAGTCAGCAGTTGTCTGATGTATGCTGTTCCTATTTTCAGTCAGCAGTCAAGCTTTTTCAGATATTTGATACTGAGTGGCTAACCAGTGAAGTAACTGGAGAGACAGTGTGCCACAATTGGTACTGGGTGTAGTGAGATGGGAGAAGTGCACATTCCCATTATCACATTTGCACCAAAGCAATATCCTGATACTGCATACACGGACAAGTGTATGCAAGTTTGCTCACATTTAGGTATTTTTAGGATAATAGAATAAAAGTTATATTTTAGTTCACATTAGTATCTGGGTCAAGCAGGGCATTTGGCTACTCTTAGCCGTCTGGATTAAATAAAGTATAAATACCCATACCTAGATAACTAAATAGGACCTTATGTTATTGTTAAAAAAAAGGCCTTGAGCTGCACGATCCTAACATCAGGGGGGCTGCCTGGGTGAAATTCTGGGTATGTCTGGATTCAGCTCTGAACCCGGACAACCCCTTTAAGTCACACACTTAATACAAACACACACTTGAAATCAAACTTGTGAATGCTCCCAAACTCATGTTTTTAGTGTGCTATACTGTAGCTGCAACTTCAGACCAGACTGATGATTTTTTTTTTCCTTTGGATTCAAGGGGATACAGAACTCACGTTGCACACTCATGTTTCACACTTATATTGCTATTTTTCACAGAAAAAAACAACCCTTGGGCAGTCGAGTTGATCTGACACAGATTTCCGTCTAGACTTTCAAGTTTTTCCACTGAGAGATTTCAAATGCTAACTTTTATAACGTGAGACACAGGTTGTACACTTGTATTGCTATATTTCGCTACACAAAAAAACTTGAACTGTGTGGAGATGCGCTGACACAGATTCTCACTTCCCTGGCTGAAAGCTTTTCATACCTTTTCCTATTCTACACAATTCTTTTTTCTAGCCTTTCCCATCACTGTCCCTGACACTAGATTAGCAGCTAGATTGTGACTGTACACTGTCCCTAAGATTGTTTTCTGTCAGACACTGTATAGATCCCTCCAGTCTTCTGCTCCCTCTGCAGGTGCACCTTCTTGCGTCCTGCAGCACTTAATGGCTCATCCTGTTAGCCTGTGAGCCAGTCAGGGCAAGCCCTCCCCCCCACTTTCTTTCAGGGTCATGTCAACATCCTTTTTCTTCCCGCCATGTGCTTTTTTCCCTGACATGTTCAGTGAATGGCGCTGTGTGCTGTTTAACTGGAATCATCGGAAAAACAAACCTGAAAAGTGTCAGTTTTTTTTGGAAGATGAAATGTGGGGAAGCTCGTAACAAGGTTGGTTTGTTACAAACTGATTCTCTCATCTCTAGTGAGCTATTTGGCCCTTCCTCCTGACTCCCTTACTATTACTGGCTCAGAGTGCCACTGTGGCTAGAACTGCCCCCACCGCAAGTACTGTGGCAACGGGTGCACCCTCACACAAGTCATCAACAGGAAGACTCTCTTGTCTATCTTCCATAGGACGTGGTGGGGTAGTGTTGCCTCTTTTTAGGAAAAAAGAAGGAGCCCCAGTAGCAGCGGTCATTGAAGATGAAGAAGGTGCAACTAAATTGCTTCTCTGGGGCTGCAAGGAGCAGAGGGAATTCTGTGACCCCTGGTTTCTAGGCAGAGTTTTAGAGCAGTATTACATTTAGCGATACTGCTGACGATTGTCAGGAGGGAAGCCTTCCTTCCTGGCAATCGCATGCTCGCTAGCAGACGAGACCTTTGCTTTTAAGTTCAGCGATCTTCTCTACAGAGGAGGGGGAGGAGCAATAGTTATGCCATGGCTCGTCTTCATACTGACTAGTTGTTTGCCAGCTGTAAATCATGATTACACAACATGATCTGCCGCCGGCAAAAAGGATTTTTAAGTGTGCTTTAAAACCTGGATTGCCTGTAATCGGATGCAATATTACACTGCCAGATCATTGCTAACAAACGTTACCATGAACGCTCGTTAGTGATAATCTGGCAAAAATTTGCCAGTGTAATACAGGCTTTAGACTCAGAACTGACCTCCACATCATCCTGCTGTGACTGTGAGGAGGAGCGATCCATCCCATGTACAATATCATCCTTTCTTCTCAATGATAATGTTGCACCTTTCTGCAGCCAGGGAGGACTGTAGCCTACTACTACTACTACTTCTTCCAATCAGATAGCTGGTGCTGCTACTACCCACATTCTGGCACTGGGAGAACAAGGCCTGGGTCTTTTGTTTTGATTTTGAATCCTTCTGTGTTCCATACATTTTTATTATTAGGCCTAATGTTAACAACGATTTTCCAAAATGAAAAGTCACAGGTTTGGTAGTCACAAAAATTATGGAATGGTTATAGTAAAATTGGAGGAGACATCCTCTGCGTCTAGAGGAAAGAAGGTTTGTACACAAACATAGAAGAGGATTCTTTACGGTATGAGCAGTGAGACTATGGAACTTTCTGCCTGAGGAGGTGGTGATGGTAAGTTCACTAAAAGAGTTCAAGAGGGGCCTGGATGTATTTCTGGAGTGTAATAATATTACAGGTTATAGTTACTAGAGAGGGGTCGTTGATTCAGGAGTTATTCTAATTGGAGTTTGGAAGGAATTGTTTTCTCCTAAAGTGGAGAAAATTGGCTTCTACCTCACAGGGTTTTTTTTTTCCTTCCTCTGGATCAACTTGCAGGATAACAGGCCGAACTGGATGGACAGATGTCTTTTCGGCCTCATAAACTATGTTAATTATGTTAAAGGGGTTGGCCACCCTAAGTATCAAAAATCCAAAGTTCCCCCAGACAATAGCCAACACTATGAAGTATTTCTGACATGTACTGGCTGTACGTCATTTATCTAACCTGTTCACCATGACATACTTCACTGGAGGAGCTCCTTTAGACAGGCTGTGTGGGAAGAGCAGCTGCAAAGTGAAAGTAACAATCCCAGCATGCACTGCAGCAAGCATGTCTAGAGGAGCAGTCACATGACCTCCCCACCCACCTGTGCTCCCATAGAGACAAGAGCCCCTTAGATAATATCAATAACCCAGTTATCAGTGAATCAGTGAATAACTGTTGTACAGACATAGCAATAGAAAGAACGCCCCAGTCCCAACAGTAAAGGGGGGGGGGTTACCCTTTTCATAAATTTGCTGTGGGGCCCAGTCATTTCTAGTTGTTCCACTGGATGTAAGCCAAAAACAGAATGAGGGGGGGGAGTTATCATTTCCCTTGTTCCTAAAAAGTGGCGTTAAAAAGTTGCAAACTATGGGACAGATTTATCAAAACTGGTGTAAAGGAAAACCGGCTTGGTTGCCCATAGCAACTAATCAGATTCCACCTTTCATTTTTCAAAACTCCTTTGGAAAATGAGAGGTGGAATCTGATTGGTTGCTATGGGCAACTAAGCCAGTTTTCCTTTACAGCAGTTTTAATAAATCTCCCTCTATGTGTTTGCAAATTTCTAACTGCGCTTTTTTTTTTTTTTTTTTAAAGGGCGTGACAATGGCAGAGACAGGGCGTGACCAGTCACCCCAACAAATTTATGTTCATTTTCACCAGTTTTCTGACTCAAATGAAGCCAGAAATCTATGGCAGCTCTGAGCTCTCATAGATTTCGGTTTAGGTGCTCGGACTGCACAAATCAATCTGCTGACATACAGAGGAGCCTCCTGTCTATCATCATACGACCTGCTCCCAGCTGACAGCCCATCAATCATCTATGAATATATGACTACCCTTCATCTGGGAAAAAAGGGAAAATGAGTATAGTCAAATAGCTATACTGTATATAACGTACGGGGGGTCACACATCACTATATATAATGTACAGGGGGTCACACATCACTATATATAATGTACAGGAGTTCACATATCACTATATATAATGCACAGGGGGTCACACGGCACTATATATAATGTACAGGGGGTCACACATCACTATATACAGTGTACAGGGGGTCACACATCATTATATATAATGTACAGGGGATCACACATCTGTATATACAGTATAAAGGGGGTCACTGTACAGGGGTTCACAGATCTCTGTATGCAGTGGTGGGGGGTCACACATAAGTATATACAGTGTATGGTGGTGGTGGGGTCAACTATTACTGTATACAGGGGGTCACACATCACTATATACAGTATAAAGTGGTGATCACATATCACTGTATTGGGGGCAACATATATCACTATATACAGTGTGCAGGAAGGAGAGGGCACATATTTACAGATGACATCAGTGACTGCTGCTGATATCACTGACCTCAGCTATACTGACAGCTCAGAAGGGGTTAAAGCTCCTGACCTGTTGGTCTGGCTGGAATAAACATGTCTGAATAAGATCACATTGCAGAGTGGTCATAGACAGTACAGACACTAGGATTGCTCACACTTTGTTGTCCACAGCACCTTCCTGGCTCTGCTACATCACTGCAGTCAGTGAGGTCCATCACAGCTTCTCCTCAGTCTCTCTTGCTCTTGCAAAGTTTCTTTATTTCAGCTTCTAACAAGTTTCTCTGCTAAGCCCCTTCAGCCCTGTATAGTCAGGACTGCAGTCACAGCAGAAGGAAACTTCTCTGACACAAGCAGGGTGCCTTTAGGACCCAGGAGCAGCACACACTTCCATGGACTAGTGCACGTGCAGGCATGGACGAGCCAGGCAGCTATGAGAGCAGGACTGAGGGGGCGTGGCTTCCAATAGCAAGGGAACCAGGCAGATCTGCTGCAGAAGATATATTGTCCCCCTGCTTTCTTTAGAGTTTTAATAAGTGCTAACAAAGTGGCCAACCCCTTTAACTTAACATATCCTTACCCTTCTACTAATTGACAAGTTATTTGGGGAATAATGCTGTATTGGTGCTGGTAAGATTTCTGCCTATTGTGTTATATGTACTTAAAAACGTAGTTTCGGAAAAGACCTCTCTCGACTGTAAAACGCAGGTTGCAAACTTGTAATGCGATTATTTTTCTGATTCAGAACACCAATATAATGATTCTGGAAAGGTTGGTGTAAGATTTGACAACTACGATGTTTATGTTTAAAAATGCAGTTTCAGAAAAGACCTTTCTCTGCTGTAAAACACACACTGCAAACTTGTAATGCGATTATTTGCCACTTTCCCCTTCACAACACCAATATAACAATGCAGGAAAGGCCAGTGTAAGATATGACTGTGTTATTTGAGTTTAAAATCGCAGTTTCAGAAAAGACCTTTCTGTACTGTAAAAGACCCATTGCAAATTTGTAATGATATTATTCTCCCCCACACACAACAACATTATAATGATGCAGGAAGGTACAATGTAATTTGCATTTAATTTCAATGGTATAAAATGGCCTTATTGCAACATGTTTAATAACAGTGGACAGATATAATACACTGAAAAAGAAATGTGCAATTGCTCAGCAGCAGAATGCTATTGGGATGCTGTCCTGGCAATAACGATATGTAAAAACTGTCTCTGTTCAAATTGAAAAAAAATTATATTTTACTGTTGCAAGTGACTGGTTCTGTAGTACAGAAGAGCAAGAATGAGGTTCTGCACCAGCTGTATAATTAAGCAGTGTGCCCCAGCCTCTCACTCTCTCAAGCTGCTTTCCCTGATCAAAGTGGTTCAATTATATATTTCTATTCTTTCCTTACACTGTCCCTTTTACACTAAAAGAGATCCTTTTTCTTCCTCCCTCATGTTTTATCCCTCCCTCATGTTTTATCCCTCCATTTTACTAACTTCATCCAAAGTGAACCTGAAAAGCTTTGGATTCATTTAGCAGATAATTTCTTGTGAAATGCGTAACGTTGTTGAATCGATTTTCTCATCCTTAGTCTTTAACATTAGGCTGGTAAGCTGGTATGTTAGCTAGTTATGGCTTTCTGCAGCAGGAGCACCACACATCCATCATCGAGCATGGAGAAGCTCCACCTCTATCGACTAATTCTAATTACAGTTCCCTCTTTAGTTTGCATGCAAACCCAGAGCGTTCCTATGAATTTCTGTATTTTGCATAACCCTTACAGGCTGTAGCAAAAACCTTAACATTTTTATTTTTCCATTTACATAGCCACGTGAGGGCTTTTTTTTGTGGTACAAGTTCTATTGTTTAATGGCACAGTTAATGTTTCTTATACTGTAATTTATTGTGAAACTAAAAAAAAATGTAAATAGAACAAAAAAAATGCTATCCTACCATTGCTCTTTGGGTTTTGTTTGTATATCCTTAGTGTTATTTTGCTGAATAATTATGTGCCGGTCACGGCCAGCTCCAGGTTCATGTGGGCCCTTGGACGATAAAGTCTTAGTGGGCCCTTCTTGTGGCATTTTGCAGGATGCTTTCAGCAATGAAACTGCCTATGTTATAGATGTTGCCAAATACCTTACACAGAGCTTTCAGAGTGGATATATGTGAATATCCCTATGTACCTACCTTTTTTTCCTACTCAGTTTTTCAGTCCTTTAGTAGTTATGCCCAGATATGTGCCCCCTCACAGTAGTTATGCCAAGATATGTACCCCCTCACAGTTCATATGCAAAGATGTGTGCCCCTTTCACAGTAGACATGCCAAATTATGTGCCCCCTCACAGTATAGACAAAATGTGGCCCTGCGCAATATCAAAAGCGGGCCCCATATCTTGTAATAATGTACTAACAAGACAGTCACATTTTGTCGATTCTGGCCCTCCCTCACAGATTTATACCCCATAAAGCTCCTCACACAGATCTACACCCTCATGACCCAAGAATTCACCACATGCCCCCTCCCAGCATTGAGTACCCCTCACACAGTGGGTCGTCATAAAGCATGTAGCCCAGGACTTCACTGCACACCACTAGACCCTGCCGCTCACAGGCATACACAACCTCGCTCTCCCAAAGTGCCTGGATGAGCTCCAGTGTCCGTGCAGAAACAAAGCTCTGTCCTATAAACATTTGGTCATGTGACTAATAACCCCTTTCAGCCATCCGCCATAAATGTATGGTGCATGTCGGGTCGTTAAGGATGGTGCCCGCTTTGGAGCGGAGTGGGTGCCATAGCAATTGGGTGCCTGCTGTTTCATACAGCAGGTACCCGAGGCCAATGTCTACGATCTGTGGTAATGCTGACCTGGACATTTACCATTTAGATGCCGTGGTCAAATGTCACCACAGCATCTGAGTGTTAAAAAACGGAAGTGCAAGCTTGCTGTTCAGGCACGATTTCCCCCAGAGGAGATTGGGGGTCACTTAGCTTTCCAGGATCGCCGTCTTCACACCTTAAACGGTTGGCTCACCTCAAGAAGCCACTCCATCACTGCAGATTTGGGTGCAAACTGGCCACAACCAGCTTTATTGTCACTTTTACAGCAATTCAAACAAATCATAAACATAAATCCTAGGCCGTCTGGCCGCTGACTACACAGTATTTGTCCCTCTCTATCGGGATCTGGGTCTACCACCCAGCTCCCCAAAACACAACACCGTGCTTACCCTACACAGGGTTAGAGGGTCCTGGCTCCCACAGGCCTTGGCGCAGCCTGCTCCTTCCCCAGAGGGAGAGCCCTCATTGAAGAGTCCGGCCTACATTTACCTGAGCTCCTCAGCTGGCTGCTAATTACCTCAGTAACAGCCTTTCTCTGGGTGAGATACACCCTTTTATTGGCCCTCATATGGCCCACTGGCAGCTCCACTGCAACAGCAGCCACAGCCTGTACTAGGCTTCCAGGCTCATTATTCGTATATCCCAGTTCAAGCCACCAGGAAGCAACACTGAACTGTGATAGTGATTTATATAATAAATAATGGAGCAATTTACATTATTCTGTATAAGTTGCAATCTGATTAACAAAAAGTAAATAAAAACAAGTTGAAAATATAAAGGGTAAACATTCAGATCACCCCCTTTCCCCAAAATAAAAAGACAAAAAAAAATAACATGAGCAATAGGAGCATTGCTGCATGCGAAATATTTTAAAAAGTTAGCCAATATGGTGAATGGTGTAACAGAAAAAATAAAACGGCACACTCGCCGTTTTTTCATTACTTTATCTCCCAAGAAAATTGAATAAAAAGTGATCAAGTCATACACCCCAAAATGGTATTGTAAAAAAACGACCGTCCTGCAAAAAATGAGCCCCCACACATCTCCGTAGACATAACTATAAAAGAGTTATGAGGGTCAGAATATCCCGATAAAAAGAAAAAAGAATTTTTTCCAAAGTGAGTCTTGACGTTTATAGTACTGACTAAAGCTGGGCTAGCTGCAGTGAGCAGGCCTATAGAGGTCCTGAAGGGGGGGGGGGTGTTGTTAGGATTGCTACCTTTCCACCAAAAAATACTGGTTACACAATTTAAAAAGGTTGGCGTGGACCGACTCAGACTCCAAAAATATATAATAAATTGGTACAGTTAGTTCAATGCAGTATGTGCTGAATATATTTTCATAAGAATCTGTGAAAATGATAAATTGTCCTATAAATGTCTGTTGTATTCCTGATCTACGGATCTAGGCTTTTAGTTGAGATGAATGTGTGGTGCCCTTTATGTAGATGCTCAGTGGTGAAGCTCCTCCGCCACAGATCAGAGGAAAAAGGCACTGGAAAGGAATCGCTACACTCATCTCAGATCTACTAGAGAAAACAGGATTAAAGAGGTTCTCACTTGTTACAAAGATTAGCTTTCAACATAAAGGGACAGTTAAAAGAAGACATTTTCTAAATACATTGGTCAGTCATGAACTACAGACAGCCATATATAGCAACAGGGCTCCCAATTATGCAGCTGTGTGCTACAACCAATCTACCACACCAATATAATAATACACACAGCACTTAATAGAGCGTGTATTACTTTCATTACTAATGCATAATAGATAGTAAAAAAGAAAAGATATAATACATAGTAACATAGTAACATAGTTTATAAGGCCGAAAAAAGACATCTGTCCATCCAGTTAGGCCTGTTTTCCTATAAGTTGATCCAGAGGAAGGCAAAAAACCCCTGTGAGGAAGAAGCCAATTTTCCCCACTTTAGGGAAAAAAAATTCCTTCCCGGCTCCAATCAGGCAATCAGAATTACTCCCTGGATCAACGACCCCTCTCTAGTAACTATAACCTATAATATTATTACCCTCCAAAAATACATCCAGGCCTCTCTTGAACTCTTTTAGTGAACTTACCATCACCACCTCCTCAGGCAGAGAGTTCCATAGTCTCACTGCTCTTACCGTAAAGAATCCTCTTCTATGTTTGTGTACAAACCTTCTTTCCTCCAGACACAGAGGATGGCCCCTCGTCACAGTCCTGGGGATGAATAGATCATGGGAGAGATCTCGGTACTGACCTCTGATATATTTATACATAGTTATTAGATCTCCCCTCAGTCGTCTTTTTTCTAAAGTGAATAACCCTAATTTTGATAATCTTTCTGGGTACTGTAGTCCATCCAGTTATTACGTTAGTTGCCGTCCTCTGAACCCTCTCCAGCTCTGCTATGTCTGCCTTGTTCACAGGAGCCCAGAACTGTACACAGTACTCCATGTGTGGTCTGACTAGTGATTTGTAAAGTGGCAGGACTATGTTCTCATCATGGGCATCTATGCCTCTTTTGATGCAACCCATTATCTTATTGGCCTTGGCAGCAGCTGTCTGACACTGGTTTCTGCAGCTTAGTTTGCTGTTCACTAAAATTCCTAGGTCCTTTTCCATGTCAGAATTACCCAATATTTTACCATTTAATATGTACTGGTGACTTGCATTATTCCTTCCCATATGCATAACCTTACATTTGTCAGTGTTAAACCTCATCTGACACTTCTCTGCCCAAGCCTCCAGTCTATCCAGATCCATCTGTAGCAGTGTACTGTCCTCTTCTGTGTTAATTACTTTACACAGTTTAGTGTCATCTGCAAAAATTGATATTTTACTGTGCAAGCCTTCTACAAGATCATGACTCAGTAAAAACAATAGCGGTGGCATACAAAATAGATAAGATCAGAAGCCCACTGGACTGATAATCACACCGTATAAAACCTGGTGTGAATATACTCCATGTTGTTAAAGATGCCTAAAACGATCAGCCGCTTATACCCATACTAGTAAGGTGCATGTTCAAACAATTGAATATGAACTATAGACAGTTAAGCAGGTCTCTCACTGTACACAGGTTTCTATGGTAACCTGCAGACCAGAAAGACTTATCCGATTGGCTGAGAGCAGGAGTGATCTCACCCCCGTGGAATGATGGGACTGAGCTCTGAGTGAGATTACCTGCAGTAAGCAAAAGGTACAAGTATTGCGAGGACTGAGAAGCTTAACCTGTAATTGTGTTAGAGATTACAATCTCCTGCTCTGTCAGAGTAAGTTAATATATGCTAAGGAGGAGACAGAGTAAATGCAAACTGCCTGTCAGCCAGTGAATCAATGTCCTTAAAAATCCCCTTTAAGGCAAGTACTTCTTAGTATATCTAAACTTTCAATAAACTGTGCATAAATCAATTGTCCAGTGCATGTTCTCTCTGTATGCTTTGTGTTAGTTTGCTTTTCCTCTGAGCTCATGTTTGGAGAGGTTAGCTGCTCTGATGGCTTCTAGAATATAAGGGGGAAAACTGTTTTCTAACATCTTAAATTCAGAAATACAGAAGCAGACATGTGAAAAAGTACTATAGGTGTAGAAGCCATTGCCAAGCCTCTGTTATCCAGCACTGCTAATAGTTTCACTTTCTAGACTGTGAAGCGCTATAGTAACATAGTAACATAGTAACATAGTTTGTAAGGCCGAAAAAAGACATCTGTCCATCCAGTTCAGCCTGTTTTCCTACAAGTTGATCCAGGGGAAGGCAAAAAACCCTGTGAGGTAGAAGCCAATTTTCCTCACTTTAGGGGGAAAAATTCCTTCCCGACTCCAGTCAGGCAATCAGAATAACTCCCTGGATCAACGACCCCTCTCTAGTAACTATAACCTGTAATATTATTACCCTCCAGAAATACATCCAGGCCCTTCTTGAACTCTCTTAGTGAACTTACCATCACCACCTCCTCAGGCAGAGAGTTCCATAGTCTCACTGCTCTTACCGTAAAGAATCCTCTTCTATGTTTATGTACAAACCTTCTTTCCTCCAGACGCAGAGGATGTCCCCTCGTCATGGTCACTGTCCTCGGGATAAATAGATGATGGGAGAGATCTCTGTACTGACCTCTGATATATTTATACATAGTTATTAGATCTCCCCTCAGTCGTCTTTTTTCTAAAGTGAATAAGCCTAATTTTGATAATCTTTCTGGGTACTGTAGTCCACCCATTCCAGTTATTATCCGCTATGATGTAAAACACCTAGGGCTTTATGTATGAAAACTGTCCCATAGAAACCAGAGCTCCCCTTTCATTTCATATAGTGCTCTGGAGAAATGAAAGGGGAGCTCTGATTGGTTGCTATAGGCAACAAAGAAAGTCTTAGACCTAGACAGTTTTCATACATCAGGCCCTTAGTGAGCTGCACCCAGAGAAAAGCCTGATACTGAAAGTTCAGAGTAAAAATATCTAGTAAAACATATATTTACAAACTTTTTTTGTCATGACATACCGTGCCTTGCGAAAGTTTTCGGCCCCCTGGAATTTTTCAACCTTTTGCCACATTTCTGGCTTCAAACAAAAAGATATAACATTTTAAATTTTTGGTGAAGAATCAACAACAAGTGGGTCACAATTGTGAAGTGGAACGAAATTTATTGGATCATTTAACTTTTTTGTAATAATAAAACTGAAAAGTGAGGCGTGAAAAATTATTTGGCCCCCTTGCATTAATACTTTGTTGCGCCACCTTTTGCTGCGAAGTCGCTTGGGGTATGTCTCTATCAGTTTTAGAGACTGATCTAAAGACTGAAATTCTTGCCCATTCTTCCTTGCAAAACAGCTGAAGCTCTTTGAGGTTGGATGGAGAGCATTTGTGAACAGCAGTTTTCAGCTCTTTCCACATATTCTCAATTGGATTCAGGTCTGGACTTTGACTTGGCCATTCTAAGACCTGGATACATTTGTTTTTGAACCATTCCATTGTAGATTTTGCTTTATGTTTGGGATCATTGTCTTGTTGGAAGATAAATCTCCGTCCTAGTCTCAGGTCTTTTGCAGACCAGTGTTCGACTGATTGTTGTCCTATGGACAGACTCTCCCACCTCAGCTGTAGATCTCTGCAGTTCATCCAGAGTGATCATGGGCCTCTTGGCTGCATCTCTGATCAGTCTTCTCCTTGTTTGAGATGAAAGTTTAGAGGGACGGCTGGGTCTTGGTAGATTTGCAGTGGTCTGATACGCCTTCGATTTCAATATGATCGCTTGCACAGTGCTCCTTGGGATGATTAAAGCTTGGGAAATCTTTTGGTATCCAAATCCGGCTTTAAACTTCTCCACAACAGTATCACGGACCTCCCTGGTGTGTTCCTTGGTCTTCATGATGCTCTCTGTGCTTTAACCCCTTCAACCCCAGGCCTGTTTTCACCTTTCTGCCCAGGCGATTTTTTGCAAATCTGACATGTATCACTTTATGTGGTAATAACTTTGGAACGCTTTTACTTATCCAGGCCATTCTGAGATTGTTTTCTTGTGACACATTGTACTTCATGACAGTCATAAATTTGAGTCAATATATTTCACCCTTATTTATGAAAAAATCCCAAATTTACCAAAAATTTGGAAAAATTTGCAAATTTCCAAATTTCAATTTCTCTACTTTCAAAATACACAGTAATACCTCCAAAATAGTTATTATTTTACATTCCCCATATGTCTACTTTATGTTGGCATCATTTTGTAAATGTCATTTTACTTTTTTAGGACGTTAGAGGGCTTAGAAGTTTAGAAGCCATTTTTCAAATTTTCACCAAATTTTCCATTTTTACGTAATGAAACCCCCCATTAATGACCCCATTTTAGAAACTACACCCCTCAAGTTATAAAAAACTGCTGTTACAAACTTTGTTAACCCTGGAGGTGTTCCACAAGAATTAAAGGAAAATGGAGGTGAAATTTCAAAATTTCACTTTTTTGGTAGATTATTCATGTTAATAATTTTTTTCTTGCAACACAGCAAGGGTTAACAGCAAACTAAACCTCAATATACATTACTCTGATTCTGCAGTTTACAGAAATACCCGATATGTGGTGGTAAACGTCTCTATGGGTTTGTGACAGTGGTCAGAAGGAAAGGAGCGCCATACGGATTTTGGAGGCAGATTTTGCTATAATAGTTTTTAGGCACCATTTTGTAATTGAGATACCCTGACATACCCCTTCAGTGGAAACCCTCATAAAGTGACCCCATTTTGGAAACTACACCCTTCAAATAATATATTAAGGGGGGTACTGGCCACTTTGGCCCCCTAAGCGTTTTACGGAATTTGGAAACACTTGGCTGTGAAAATGAAAAGTTTCATTTCTTCCAATAAAATGTTGCTTTAGCCCCAAATTTTTCATTTTCACAAGAGGTAACAGGAGAAAAGCACCCCATAATTTGTTACCCATTTTCTCCTGAATACGGCAACACCCCATATGTGGTGGTAAACTGGTGTGGGGGCACATGGCAGGACTCAGAACAGAAGGAGCGCCATATGGATTTTGCAGAACAGATTTTGATGGATTGGTTTGCGGGTGCCATTGATTTTTAATTTTTTGAGTTATTGTCTTATGTGGGGGCTCATTTTTTGCGGGACGAGATGACGGTTTGATTGGTACCATTTGGGGTACATAAGAACTTTTTGATCGCTTGGTATTACGGTTTTTGTGAGTCAAGGTGAAAAAAAATAGCTGTTTGGCATGGTTTTTTAAAAAATTTTTTACAACATTCACCTGGGGGCTATCTCATGTAATATTTTTATAGAGCAGGTTGTTACGGACGTGACGATACCCAATATGTCTAACTTTTTTATTTTTGGAAAGTTTTACACATTAGATGCATTTTAGAACAGAATAAAATCTTTTTTTTTGTGTTGCCATTTTCAAAGAGCCATATTTTTTTAAGTTTTCAGGCGATTGTCTCAGGTAGGGTATCGTTTTTGCAGGACAAGATGACGGTTTGATTGGTACCATTTTGGGGTAAATACGCCTTTTTGATCGCCTGCTATTACACTTTTTGTGAGGCAAAAGGGAAAAAAATGTCTGTTTTGACTTAGT
>ONZH01010697.1:0-43348 GCA_900303285.1 Rhinella marina
TCACTCTGTATCACAGCCATACAGGGCCACGATAAATTTTTATGTGTTCGCCTGCTCCTGCAGTGTAACTCGGTCACTCTGTAGTCCAGCCATACAGGGTCCACGCTAAATTTTTATGTGCTTCGCCTGCTTCCGCAGTGTACACGGTCACTCTGTTGTCACAGTCCATACAGGGTGCGCTAAATTTTTATGTGCTTCGCCTGCTCCTGCATGGTAACTCGGTCACTCTGTAGTCACAGCCATACAGGGCCACGATAAATTTTTATGTGCTTCGCCTGCTCCTGCAGTGTAACTTGGTCACTCTGTAGTCACAGCCATACAGGGCCACGATAAATTTTCATGTGCTTCGCCTGCTCCTGCAGTGTAACTCGGTCACTCTGTAGTCACAGCCATACAGGGTAACGCTAAATTTTTATGTGCTTCGTCTGCTCCCGCAGTGTAACTCGGTCACTCTGTAGTCACAGCTATACAGGGCCACAATAAATTTTTATGTGCTTCGCCTGCTCCTGCAGTGTAACTCGGTCACTCTGTAGTCACAGCCATACAGGGCCACGATAAGTTTTTATGGTCTTGGTGAGCACAATTGCCTTGAGGGTCACCACCAGGCTGTTGCCCGAGAATTTGGGGTAATGGTGGGATTAGGCAGCCTCAGATGCATCCATGCATGCTGTTTCCTGTCCATTTCTGTGGTGTTTCCATCATTTTCTGAGGTTTCCAAGTTTTCACCCAGCCTTCCCTAGGCAGAGCCTTTGTCCCCTGCAAAAAATGCTCGAGTCTCCCATTGACTTCAATGGGGTTCGTTATTCGAAACAAGCACCCGAGCATCGGGAAAAATTCGACTCGAATAACGAACACCCGAGCATTTTAGTGCTCGCTCATCTCTAGTCATTACCCCTGGATACAAGCAGTGTATAATGTGATGGAATAATGAATCAAGCCAGCAAAGGAGGCAATATGGACAATCATAATACATTAGCAAGTGGCTTGTACTATCTTCCTCTACATGATAAATGTAGTTTGCTGAAGTGAGACAACCCCTTTAAGTTCTTTGTACATGGTAGAAAATTGCAACAGGTTTAAAAAAAAAACAACCACAATTGGAAATTCCCTGGCTGTGACCATAATACACATGCATTCGGATGTTCCCTGTCTTCTGCGATCAAAATATACAGTGCACTGTTGTTGGAGCATTAAAATATGCTTAATGCAATGCAAACGTATAAATTGCAAAAAACTTGCAACAGGATTTCGGGAAAAAACACTTGGAGGGCTCTGGCTGCAACTAAAATATACAGTGCACTGTGCTGTTGATGTGCTAAAACCCGTTTATTGGAATGCTTTCTTAGAAGTTGTAGAAAAATTGGCAGAGGTATTGGAAAAAAAACACAGGTGCAATCGGACTTCCCCTGGGTGCAACCATAATATACACTGCTGTTGATGCAGTAAAATATGCCTAATTAAAGGTAGAAAAATTGTAACAAGTATTAAAAAAACATGAGTAAATGGGTATTCCCTGGCTGTGACCATAATATACAGTACACTGTGCTGTTGATGCACAAAAGTACACTAAATGCAATGCTTGCTTATAAACTGTAGAAACATTGCAACAGGTTTTTGGGAAAAATAACGCACAATTGGATGTACCCTGGCTGCGACCAGAATATACAGTACACTGCTGTTGACCTATGTATACTTATTGAAATGAGTGCTTATAAACTGTAGAAGCTTTGCAATGGGTTTTTGGGGAAAAAAAGCTGTCTCTTGCACATAAATACCGTAAGAGTACTGTCTTTTTAACCACTTGGCAACCGCCCATTGACTATATATATGTCTGGGTGGTAAGCATCTCTGAATAGACATATTAAAACGTCCTTGCAGAGACTGCAGATGTACAATTAGGACTTCCCATAGAGAAGTGAAAGTTACAGAAAGGTGACAAAAAAAAAATTAGTTGCACATTATACTATTAGTTTGTATGTTCTTCCTGTGTTTGCATGAGTTTCCTTCAGTTACTCTGGTTTCCTCCCACATTCCAAAGACATACTCATAGTGAACTTAGATTGTGAGCCCATTGGGGACAGTCCAATGCCAAAGCGATGCAGAATATAACAGTGCTATATAAGTGCATAAAATACAGAAATGTAATAAATAAAATAGCTGACTTGTGTGTCTAATTGCAGTATCTGAGACACGACAAACACATCTGTCACATGGCGTTTGTGCTTCACAGCTAATTTAGAGCCTGATAGACCAGCTCATATTCTCCTCCTGATTGCGTAAACATACTGGGAAAACTTCTGACCCAGGTGTCTTGATGTTCTCGGTTGGTTTCCAAGAACTTTCTTTAAGAGCAAATTCACCATATACAAAGTTCTTTTCCCAACCTTCTTAACACAAAGAATAATCTTCACCTAAAACTAATCTTATGGATTAACTGGAATGGGCACAGAGGCTAATGTATTGATTAAGCACCAACAGTTTGTGGTGAGAAACGTGGAATGATCTGGGAATACATAGAGAAGGTGGAAGGTATAACCTGAAGCACACATGATTGATCTGCTTCAAGCCATTAAAAAATGACTTCACTATTTTCAGAATCAGTGTGTCAACTTGTAGAAGGATACCTTTAACTGGATGTCCCTGGATGACAGCCAAACTTTGTCTCTGAGGAAGAAGTGCAGTGGTTTCTGGTTTGCAGATCTCTTCATGGAAGTAGTTGGATCAGGGAAGATTTAGTCTCCTGCCCGATTTGAAGGAAATCTGTGAGGTTAGCATCAGCAGTTTAGCTAGTTTCCCAGGAAACTGGGACTGGAAGTGGAATCCACATATGTAGTCTATACACAATGAAAAAGGGAGACTTGGTTGCCTCACCTAAGTGTTTGCTATATGAGAACTTAGCTCATGGAAGCAAAGATACCCAATTGTCTTAGCAAGAGGAAATGAAATAAAGTAGGTAATTCTCCAGACTAATTAGTTAAGTTCCAGAGGAAGGCAATCAGAATAACTCTCTGGAACAACGACCCATCCATAGTAACCTTAACCTGTAATTTTATTACCCTCCAGAAATACATCTAGGCCCTTCTTGAACTCTTTTATTGAATTCATCATCACCACCTCCTCAGGCAGAGAGTTCCATAATCTCAATGCTCTTACCGTAAAGAATCCTCTTCTATGTTTGTGTACAAACCTTCTTTCCTCCAGATGCAGAGGATGTCCCCTTGTCACAGTCACAGTCCTGGGGATAAATAGATGATGGGAGAGATCTCTGTACTGACCCCTGATATATTTATACATAGTTATTAGCTTTTCCCTTAGGCCCCTTGCAGACGAGCATGTCACACGTCTTCCGCATTGCAGCCCCTGGCCTGGACTCCCGGCACTGATGGGGTCACATAGCATTATACTGATGTATGATGCTATGTAACCCTTACAGTTCTGGAATGTATTGGATAACACTAACAGCATTATGTTAGTGTTATCCAACACATTCCAGAACTGTAAGGGTCGTCTTTTTTCTAAAGTAAATAACCCTAATTTTGATAATCTTTCTGGGTACTATAGTCCACTTATTACTTTAGTTGCCCTCATCTGAACCCTCTCCAGCTCTGCTATGTCTGTCTTGTTCACAGGAGCCCAGAACTGTACACAGTACTCTATGTGTGGTCTGACTAGTGATTTGAAAGTGACAGGACTATGTTCTCATGAAGGGCATCTATCCCCCTTTTGATGCAAAGGATTAACTTTTTGGCCTTGGCAGCAGCTGCCTGACACTGGCTTCTGCAGCTTATTTTGCTGTTCACTAAAATTTCTAGGTCCTTTTCCATGTCAGTATTACCCAGTGTTTTACCATTTAGTATGTATTGGTGACTTGCATTATTCCTTCCTATGTGCATAACCTTACATTTATCAGTGTTAAACCTCATCTTCCACTTCTGTGCCCAAGCCTCCAATCTATCCAGATCCATCTGTAGCAGTATACTGTCCTTTTCTGTGTTAATTATTTTACATTTTGCAAAAATGGATATTTTAATGTGCAAGCCTTCTACAAGATTATTAATAAATATATTGACGAGAATAGGGCCTGTTGTGGATGGCTCTCAAGGGGAGCCTTAGGGTTTGTTTCTCTGCTCCAAATAAAAGTTGTGAGTTTTACGTGCACACGGAAGAACCACACTGATACCAAGCAAGTATCAAGGCAGAACTCATTTATTACAGGAAGTTAAGCAGTTTTTATATGTACATCAGAGGGGGCACCCCCCTGAGGCTCGTGGCATTGATTCATTGGCTAAAATGCAAAAACAAGAAAAGAGATAACACTTGGCATCTGCACAGTGTGCATTATTTTACAAACTTTGGTATGTAAACTATGTAAACATCTAGGTGCCTGCACGATATTGTAATGGCTTCACATTAATATCATGAAATCATCAACAGGCCCATTACTGACAGTGACCCAATCTGAGCGTGTACCATTAATAACCACCCTCTGTTTTCTATCACTGAGCCAGTTACTTACCCACATACAGACATTTTCTCCCAGTCCAAGGATTCTCATTTTATATACTAACTTTT
Organism: Rhinella marina; assembly: GCA_900303285.1. NCBI lineage: Eukaryota > Metazoa > Chordata > Amphibia > Anura > Bufonidae > Rhinella > Rhinella marina. The sequence goes on from ONZH01010697.1 coordinate 4,573, forward strand.
TATGTTGTACAGTTTTAAATTCTTTGTCATATGTGACATCCATTGATTCGCTGCGGTCAAGCGTTGACCTTACCTCCTCATAGAAACTGATTAAGTTAGTTTGACATGACTGATCCCTCATGAAGCCATGCTGATATGGCATTATTAGCTTATTTTCATTGAGGTACTCCAAGATAGCATCTCTTAGAAAACCTTCAAATAGTTTATCCACGACAGATGTTAAACTTACCGGCCTATAGTTTCCGGGCTCTGTTTTTAGACCCCTTTTGAATATTGGCACCACATTTGCTATGCGCCAATCCTGTGGAACACTCGCTGTCACTATAGAGTCCTTAAATATCAGAAATAAGGGTCTCTTAGCATACAGTTTAGGATGCCTTTAAAAATATCCCATTTTGTGGCTGTATTTTTATTTTTAAGGACATTGCCTCAGTTAGTTAGTCCAATGGCGTCTCTTAGTTGGCTAAACTTAGCTTTTTTGAAGTTTGGTATTTTTGTTCGTCCTTGAAGAAACACTCTTTTGAATGACAATTGGAAGGTTATTGTTTTATGGTTTTTGGTTAATACTAAGTCCAGTATGGCTGTCCCTCTAGTCGGGTCCTGAACAACTTTGGAAAGGTAATTGTCTTTAATTATTGCCAAGAACCTGTTTCCTTTATGAGATATACAGGTTTCAGTTTCCCAGTCTATATCTGGGTAATTAAAGTCTCCCATAATAATGACCTCATGATTTGCTGCCTCAACTATCTCATATAGAAGTAGATTTTCTGTGGACTCTGGTATATTAGGTGGTTTATAATAAACTCCTATTAGTATTTTATTATTGTTTTTGGCTCCCTGTATTTCTACCCACAGTGACTCTACATGTTCATGTCCCTCACTTATGTCTTCCTGGAGTATGGGCTTTAGACAGGACTTTACATAAATGCAAACCCCCAATAAATCCTACAAATATAAGGTATGTACCAAATCACTCAAAAGTTCCAAGTGATTGTATTATAATATCAATCTTTATTAAATACATAAATTACCAAGATAAAAGGTATATTAAAACCTCCACAAATTGCACAATGAACTAATACAAGTGAGGGACAACTGTTCAAAGAGGGCTAGCACTAATACTTGTAAGTATAACAAAGCACTTTACCGCACCACAATAGCAAAAGTGCATACAGCTTATTAACACATATACTGCTTAACAAAGCTAGATATATAATACATATAAAGCAACAAGTCCACATAGCTATTATTACATACACTGCTTGATAAAGCTAGATGTATGATACATACAAAGCAGCCACCAGTGGCACGTGCAAAACACTGCCCAAAACAGTGTCCCTCACTTACCCTACGCGTTTCGCCAACAGGCTTCGTCGCCTGTTGGCGAAACGCGTAGGGTAAGTGAGGGACACTGTTTTGGGCAGTGTTTTGCACGTGCCACTGGTGGCTGCTTTGTATGTATCATACATCTAGCTTCATCAAGCAGTGTATGTAATAATAGCTATGTGGACTTGTTGCTTTATATGTATTATATATCTAGCTTTGTTAAGCAGTATATGTGTTAATAAGCTGTATGCACTTTTGCTATTGTGGTGCGGTAAAGTGCTTTGTTATACTTACAAGTATTAGTGCTAGCCCTCTTTGAACAGTTGTCCCTCACTTGTATTAGTTCATTGTGCAATTTGTGGAGGTTTTAATATACCTTTTATCTTGGTAATTTATGTATTTAATAAAGATTGATATTATAATACAATCACTTGGAACTTTTGAGTGATTTGGTACATACCTTATATTTGTAGGATTTATTGGTGGTGTAGGTATGTACATTGTAGGTCGGGTTTCTATAGGATAATAAATGCAAACCCCTCCTCCTCTCCGATTTTGACGATCCTTTCTAAACAAACTGTAACCCTGTATGTTAACTTCCCAGTCATAGCTATCATCCAGCCATGTCTCAGTTATTCCCACTAGGTCAGGGGTGCACAACGTTTTCTGGTTGGGGGCCACATTGCCAGACTGAACCATTGACGAGGACCAAAAATAAAATTTAAAGGGGTAGTAACAACTGAAATACTGTATTTATGGCATATTGAACACAGAGTATATACCATTAATGTCTAGTTACACTTCCAGGACTCCCATCTAATGAGGGAATACATGAAAGATACATGTGAGCATCCACAAGACATAGACATACATCTCTGTAAACCAGATGGTTGGGGGCCGCACAGAATGGTATCAAGGGCCGCAAGTGGCCCCCGGGCCGCAGGTTGTGCACTCCTGCACTAGGTCATAGTCCTGCTCACACATCACTAATTCCAGTTCCCCAGTTTTATTAGTCAGGCTTCTGGCATTATTATACATACAATTGAGAGGTTTATGTATATTTTTTACCCTACACCTTTCCTTATGAACTGTTCAAGTCCCTCCTTCCATTCCTCCCCAGTTCCATTACCTGGCCCAGGTCTCTATTTGCACTATCTTCCCCTCATATAATGTAATTACACTCCACCCAAGTCCCATATTCTCCCTCAAAACAGCTGCACCTTCCCCATTAAGGTGCAGCCCATCCCTACGATAGAGCTTGTAGCCGACAGAGAAGTTGTACCAATGTCGCGCAACAATTTTTATAATGATATGCTGTGGTGTCACAATTCGACATGCGACTTGCTGTGACTACGACACTACAGTCACAAAAAATCCATCCAAGATGGATTTTTCTGCGACTGTCGTGTCGCAGTCGCAGCATGTCACATTTCGAAGTGCAACACCATAGACTCATCATTATAAAAATTGTTGTGCGACATAAATTTCGCACGACACTTGTAGCAGTATAGTTGTGCCCTATGTGTCATGTGACTTATTGTTACACGACACATATCATCGTGTAGCCCTAGCCTAAAGCTGAAACCTGCAGTAAAACTGTGTGTATGTGGAGAGTAAGGGCCTGCAAGCTTCTATTGGCTGATAAGAGACATGTGACAGTGTGTATGGCAGTTGGGATAGGAAGAGAAAGACTTTCAGGCTAATATTGGCTAATGTAGGTCAGTTTTTGGGAATATCTCAGGAATGGTATGTCCTGATGTACCTGTGTGCCAAATTTTGGTCGCGTATAAAGAACAGACAGACAGAAACACATTTTTATATATTTAAGAGACTAGCAGAAGTACCTGGCTTCGCACAGGTATATTTCATCTATTTCATTTAATGTTTCTCTGTGTCGATAACAGATATCACCAGTATCCCCCATAACAGTGACCTCTACAGTACCCCACCCCCTTAACAGTAACATCCACCGTGAACGCCCCTTTAACAGTGACTTCCAGAGTGCCAGCTCTTTAATAGTGGCCCCTGCCCCCTAAACAGGGACATCCACAGCAGCTGGCACCTTTAATAGTTTCTCTTGTCCCCTTAACAGTGACCTCCACAGCGCCCTGCCCCTTTAAGGTTAGGGCTACACTACGAAATGTGTTGCGCGTCATTTTGTTGCACCAATGTGTCACAACAATTTTTATAATGATAGGCTATGGTGTTGCACTGTGACATGCTGCGACTGCAACATGACACTGGATTTTTCTGTGACTGTCGCAGTCGCAGCATGTCGCAGTGCAGCACCATAAACTATCATAAAAATTGTCTTGTGACATTAGTGCAATATCAATGTCGAGTGACACATGTAGAAGTGTAGTTGTGCCCTATGTGTCGTGCGACTTATGTGTAGCTCTAGCCTAAAACTGACCTACAGCAGTGAAGAAAAATGGCTGGGTTGTTATGGAAACGTGGAGTAAAACTGTGTGCATGTGACCGTGTGTAAGAAGCTGGCTGCACCAAGGCCTGTGAGAGGTAAGCACTGAATTGTGTTTTGGGGAGCTATTTACGTGAGCTCCTCAGCTGGCTGCTAATTACCTCTCATTACCATCCTGGTTACTACACAGAGCGAAAGCCTATTTCCCAAGTCTTTCTTGTTCTCACCCAGCTTCCTCTGCCCTGCCTCTTTAAAGCTGACCAACAGCAGTGAAGAAAAATGGCTGTGTTGTTATGGAAATCTGCAGTAAAACTGTGTGTATGAGGAGACCAAGGACCTGCGAGCTTCTATTGGCTGATAAGGGACATGTGACAGTGTGTATGGCAGTTGGGATATGAAGAGAAAGACTTTTAGGCTTATATTGGCTAATGCAGGTCATTTTTTGGGAATATCTCAGGAACGTTACATCCTAGAGAGCTGAGACAGACATCCAGAAACTCATTTTTATATATATATATATATAGGAGATTAGAAAGGAGGTAAGTAAGAATACTTAATGTAAGGTCTATTGGAAAAAACTTTAGACCTACTCTTTAAAAGGTATATCCCCCCATCTCTAATCATCAACAAATCACTGGTGTTATTGGGTCCTATTCTCTTCAATATATTTATTAATGATATTGTTGAAGGTTTGCATAGTAAAATATCAATTTTTGCAGATGACACTAAACTGTGTAAAGTAATTAACACAGAGGAGGACAGTGCACTGCTACAGCAGGATCTGGATAGACTGGATGCTTGGTCAGAAAAGTGGCAGATGAGGTTTAACACATGTGGAATTATATACTTAACAAAAAAGTGTGTAACAACTGAAAATATGTCTTATATTCTAGGTTCTTCAAAGTAGCCACCTTTTGCTTTGATTACTGCTTTGCACACTCTTGGCATTCTCTTGATGAGCTTCAAGAGGTAGTCACCTGAAATGGTTTTCACTTCACAGGTGTGCCCTGTCAGGTTTAATAAGTGGGATTTCCTGCCTTATAAATGAGGTTGGGACCATGAGTTGTGTTGGGCAGAAGTCAGGTGGATACACAGCTGACAGTCCTACTGAATAGACTTTAGAATTTGTATTATGGCAAGAAAAAAGCAGCTAAGTAAAGAAAAACGAGTGGCCATTTAAGAAATGAAGGTCAGTCAGTCCGAAAAATTTGAAAGTGTCCCCAAGTGCAGTCGCAAAAACTATCAAGCACTACAAAGAAACTGGCTCACATGAGGACCGCCCCAGGAAAGGAAGACCAAGAGTCACCTCTGCTGCGGAGGATAAGTTCATCCGAGTCACCAGCCTCAGAAATCGCAGGTTAACAGCAGCTCAGATTAGAGACCAGGTCAATGCCACACAGAGTTCTAGCAGCAGACACATCTCTACAACAACTGTTAAGAGGAGACTGTGTGCAGCAGGCCTTCATGGTAAAATAGCTGATAGGAAACCACTGCTAAGGACAGGCAACAAGCAGAAGAGACTTGTTTGGGCTAAAGAACACAAGGAATGGACATTAGACCAGTGGAAACTGTGCTTTGGTCTAATGAGTCCAAATTTGAGATCTTTGGTTCCAACCACCGTGTCTTTGTGCGAGGCAGAAAAGGTGAACGGATGGACTCTAAATGCCTGGTTCCCACCGTGAAGCATGGAGGAGGAGGTGTGATGGTGTGGGGGTGCTTTGCTGGTGACACTGTTGGGGATTTATTCAAAATTGAAGGCATACTGAACCAGCATGGCTACCACAGCATCTTGCAGCGGCATGCTATTCCATCCGGTTGGCGTTTAGTTGGACCATCATTTATTTATCAACAGGACAATGACCCCAAACACACCTCCAGGCTGTGTAAGGGCTATTTGACCAAGAAGGAGAGTGATGGGGTGCTACGCCAGATGACCTGGCCTCCACAGTCACCAGACCTGAACCCAATCGAGATGGTTTGAGGTGAGCTGGACCGCAGAGTGAAGGCAAAAGGGCCAACAAGTGCTAAGCATCTCTGGGAACTCCTTCAAGACTGTTGGAATACCATTTCAGGAGACTACCTCTTGAAGCTCATCAAGAGAATGCCAAGAGTGTGCAAAGCAGTAATCAAACCAAAAGGTGGCTACTTTGAAGAACCTAGAATATAAGACATATTTTCAGTTGTTTCACACTTTTTTGTTAAAGGGAACCTGTCATCTCTGAAACACCCCCTGAACTAGTAAGTGTTGTATAGTGTAAGTGATGCTAAATCCGATTATGAAAGTTTTATCTTCATACTCACTTCCATTTCGACGCTGTGCTCCCACAAACCTGCAGTAAAATTCACTCACTGGACTCTTCTTTGAGTCGTCTCCATTATGTGAGTGAGCACTGGAGTCCAGTGAGAGCATTTTACTGCAGGTTTGTGGGAGCACAGCGTCGTAATGGAAGTGAGTATGAAGATAAAACTTACATAACTGGACTCAACGTCACTTACACTATACACGGCTTACTCTAGTTCACGGGGTGTTTTGGAGATGACAGGTTCCCTTTAAGTATATAATTCCACATGTGTTAATTCATAGTTTTGATGCCTTCAGTGTGAATCTACAATTTTCATAGTCATGAAAATACAGAAAACTCTTTGAGTGAGAAGGTGTGTTCAAACTTTTGGTCTGTACTGTACATGTCTTGAAATGGGGGTCCTCCTTCTGTGTCTGATGTCACCGAGGTGATCACCAATCCGCCGCCTCAGCTCCCTTTTAGTTTTACCTACATATTGTAAGCGGCATGCACAGGTACGTAGATAAACTACTCCAGTAGTTTTGCAATTAGCAAAATCCCTGATGGTATATATTTCATGGGTGGAGTGGCTCTCAAAGGTCTTGGTTTGGTTTATAAAGGGGCAAGCTACACAGGTCCCACATCTAAAAGTGCCTAGTGGTTTTCTATCTAGCCGTGTCCCCTGTCTAGCTGGTGCTTTGTAGTGACTATGGATGAAGCAATCTCCTAGGGATCTCCCCCTCCTTTAAGTGATAGCAGGATATTCAGGAACAATTTCTCTAATGTCTGGGTCCAGGCGTAGGAGATCCCAGTATTTTAGTAGAATATTGCATACCTCCCTGTGGTAGTTATCATAGGTACTAATAATTCGGGTTATCTGCCTCCTTTTGTTCAATAGTTTTGGGGGTTAAGAGATCAGTTCTTTATTTATTGAGGACAGATTTGAAGGCCTCACTTAAAACCTCTTTAGGCCCCATTCAGACGGCCGTATTATTGCAGGTCCGCTCCCATAGAGGTGAATGGGGCCACATCTATTCCGCAATATTGCGGAATAGATACGGCTCCATTCACACAGTCGTGTGAATGGGGCCTTAGGATATCCCATTTTTGTGTGATCTGTTTTTGTAAGTATTGTGCTTGGTGGAAAAAGTCACCTTGGTTTGAGCAATTCCTGCGAATATGTAAGTATTGTCCTTTTGGTATTCCTTCAATCTTAGTGGCTGGTGACTATCCTATTTCAATAAACTATTTGAAGCAGTTGGTTTTCTAAATGTCTAAATGTTTTTGTATGCAGGACACCATCTGTCAATGTGATTTGCAAGTCTAAAAATGCAAGAATCTCATGACTACCCTCAGATGTAAAATGCATACGCATTTTGTTATTGTTTAATTCATTAATGAATTTCAAGAAAAGGCTCCTTGGGCCATTCCACGGAACCAGGATGTCATCTATGAAACGGACCCAGAATACAATCTTCTGTGTCCAAACACTCCCCTCCCTGAACACCAGTGTGTCCTCCCACCAGGCCAGGAAGAGATTAGCATGCGTGGTGGCACACGTGCTCCCCATCGCTGTCCCCCTGAGCATGTGGAAAAACCTGGAGTCAAAAAGGAAGTAGTTGTAAGTGAGGACAAAGTCAACCAATTGGAGAACTAACTGATTGCGTGCCCTATATTGCATACATCTAGATTTCAAAAAATGTTCGATGGCTTGTAATCCCTTGTCATGCGGAATATTACTGTAGAGGGCCTCAACATCACTTGAGGCCAACAGTACAGTTTCTTCCAATTCTAAGCCTTATTTAGTCAATAGATCTGTTGTGTCCGTAATATAAGAAGGGAGGGCCGTCACAAAGTTAAGGACCTTATCAATGTAAAGGCCCACATTCTGTGTTAAAGATCTTATTCCTGCTACAATTGGTTGTCCCTTCAAGGGGTTGAGCCCCTTGTGGATTTTGGGCAGTGCATAGAATGTGGGAATTTGCGGATGTTTAACCAGCATAAATCTCAGTTCATCTTGAGAAATAAGACTGTCTTCTAGTGCTTTTACTAGTATTTTCTCAAGTCTCAATTGAAAGTCTGTTGGATAACTGGGGAGTATAGTGTAGGACTTTGTATCACTTAATATTATATTAAACCTTTGTTTATAATTATTGTGATCAATGATTACTAGGTTTCCACCCTTGTCAGATGGTTTAATAATGATGTTAGGGTCGGACTCAATCCTAGTCATGGCTATAATCTCCTCTTTATTTAGATTAGACGCATGATATGACTTTCCTTTTTGTAGTGTCTCCAGTTCTTGGGTGACAATTCTCAGAAAGAAGTCAATGGTATTAGTCTCCATTGGAGGTGGCTTTTTTTTACTCTTTGGTTTAAGGTCCGTGAATGGACCCACACCCACCTTTTTCTCCCTTTCTTCCAGCAAACCTGCCATTATTCTGGCCACTGGAAGTTCCTTTGGAATTCCTAATTTCAGACTTTCTTCTATATCGTTATGATTGAAGAATTTATGCCATTTAAGTTTTTGGCAAAATAGGTGTATGTCTTTAATCCAGTGCTTGAGAACGGTCCCAGCAAGTGGACTGAAACGTTGCATGGGTGAATAAAAGACTACACATTTTTTCACCAGTTGGAAGTGCCGCGGTCTTTTTCTTTCTATATACTATGTGTATATATATATATATATATATATATATATATATATATATATATACACACACACACACTGCAGTAGATATCTATACATATGTATGTATACACAGACATATACATACACTGCAGTACATATACCATATATGTATATCTATAAACACTACAGTACATATCTATACATATGTATACTGTATATACACGCACATACATACACTGCAGTACATATCTATACATATGTGTATACACATGACATATACATGCACTGCAGTACATATACCATATATACATGTGTATATCTATATACAGTCATGGCCAAAAGTTTTGAGAATGACACAAATATTATATTTTCACATGATCTGCTGCCCCTGGTTTTTATGTGTGTTTGTCAGATGTTTTTATCACATACAGAAATATAATTGCAATCATATTATGAGTAACAAAAGCTTATATTGACAGTTAGAATGAGTTAATGCAGCAAGTCAATATTTGCAGTGTTGACCCTTCTTCTTCAGGACCTCTGCAATTCTCCCTGGCATGCTCTCAATCAACTTCTGGACCAAATCCTGTCTGATAGCAGTCCATTCTTGCACAATCAATGCTTGCATTTTGTCAGAATTTGTAGGTTTTTGTTTGTCCACCCGTCTCTTGATGATTGACCACAAGTTCTCAATGGGATTAAGATCTGGGGAGTTTCCAGGCCATGGACCCAAAATCTCTATGTTTTGTTCCCTGAGCCATTTAGTTATCACCTTTGCTTTATGGCAAGGTGCTCCATCATGCTGGAAAAGGCATTGTTGATGGCCAAACTGCTCTTGGACGGTTGGGAGAAGTTGCTCTCGGAGGACATTCTGGTACCATTCTTTATTCATGGCTGTGTTTTTAGGCAAGACTGTGAGAGAGCCGATTCCCTTGGCTGAGAAGCAACCCCACACATGAATGGTTTCAGGATGCTTTACAGTTGGCATGAGACAAGACTGGTGGTAGCGCTCACCTCGTCTTCTCCGAATAAGCTGTTTTCCAGATGTCCCAAACAATTGAAAAGGGGATTCATCAGAGAAAATGACTTTACCCCAGTCCTTAGCAGTCCACTCCCTGTACCTTTTGCAGAATATCAGTCTGTCCCTGATGTTTTTTCTGGAGAGAAGTGGCTTCTTTGCTGCCCTCCTTGAGACCAGGCCTTGCTCCAAGAGTCTCCACCTCACAGTGCGTGCAGATGCACTCACACCTGCCTGCTGCCATTCCTGAGCAAGCTCTGCACTGCTGGTAGCCCAATCCCGCAGCTGAAACACTTTTAAGAGACGGTCCTGGCTCTTGCTGGTCCTTCTTGGGCGCCCTGGAGCCTTTTTGGCAACAATGGAACCTCTCTCCTTGAAATTCTTGATGATGCGATAGATTGTTGACAGAGGTGCAATCTTTCTAGCTGCGATACTCTTCCCTGTTAGGCCATTTTTATGCAGTGCAATGATGACTGCACGTGTTTCTTTAGAGATAACCATGGTTAACAGAAGAGAAACAATGATGCCAAGCACCAGCCTCCTTTTAAAGTGTCCAGTGGTGTCATTCTTACTTAATCATGACAGATTGATCTCCAGTCCTGTCCTCATCAACACCCACACCTGTGTTAATAGAGCAATCACTGAAACGATGTTAGCTGGTCCTTTTAAGGCAGGGCTGCAATGATGTTGAAATGTGTTTTGGGGGATAAAGTTCATTTTCTAGGCAAATATTGACTTTGCAAGTAATTGCTGTTAAGCTGATCACTCTTTATAACATTCTGGAGTATATGCAAATTGCCATTATAAAAACTGAAGCAGTAGACTTTGTAAAAATTAATATTTGTATCATTCTCAAAACTTTTGGCCATGACTGTACACTACAGTACATATCTATACTTATGTATACTGTATATACACATATACATACACTGCAGGACTACCTTTAGTAATAGATATATATACTGCAGTACATATCTATTACTAGGGGTAGTCTTGCAATATAGTTGGTGAGGACATGGCACACAGAGGGACCAGGCTGAGAGACTGATGAAGTAGAAGGGGGTACTGTAGTGTCAGCATACCTGGTAACAGCAGGGGAGGGCGATGTCTCTATGTTTGAAGAGCAGGAAATTGAGTCGGGAGAGGAGGGCTGTCATTGGCTGGCACACATCACATGACAACTCCTAGCTCCGAGGCTGCAGCTCTGTACAGTGAGGGCAGGAAGGGGAGGTAATTTTGTTCTGCTGAGGCTCTCGCACATTGCCGCCACTGAGGTCATTATCATACACATTGTATGATAATGACAGCGCAGCAGGGCCAGCGCCTGCAACGTGTATTGCAGGTGGTAATACACAATGCTAGCCTCTGCTGTCATTATCATGCACTGTGTATGATAATGCATGAGAGCAGGAGGGCCAGCGATGTGTATTGGAGCGGGCTGCTGAAGATCGTTCTCTGACGGCCCCCTGCCTATTAAAAGGCAATCGGCCCACCGGGAGTTTCCCCGGTAAGGTGCATTGCCAATCCGCCCCTGTGTATCCTACTGAAAGTTCAGGAATCAAAATCGGGGACATACGGCCACGTGAAGTATCTCCAGGCAATACAGTCATTTGGACGATGAGGTGGCTGGGTGTTGTCTTCCTTTTTGTCGAATGCATTCACAAAACTGTTATATGATAGGCACAATAGATTACAGGATAGGTTCTGGAAGAGGTTCTCTTTTGAGGGAAGCCAAAGCCAAGGACTACTTCAGGCGTACAGAAAGACTCCAGAAAGTCCAGAAAGACTTCTTTAGAGAAGTGGATGTTGCAGCATGACAGGACCATACGAATTGATAGCTTAGGAGAAAGTTCATCTTCAACTAGGGTCCTCCCTACTATCAACCCTAGTCACTGGGGTTTCCCAACTTGAGAGAACACTCCCCCTCATACCACCACAGTATAGGCACAAGTGGCTGCAGCATCAGTTCTGACAATCCACCTCAGGCAGCTTAAATTTATCCAGTTACATAGGCTCCCCTTTAGAAGCCAATGGGGGTGGATGTGGGGGGATAGCAATTGCCACTGGAAGCAAGTTTCCAATTATGGAGCTCTCCTCTCGTGAACAGACTCCCTGAAATCCTCCCTGTATTGAAGATTGATGCAAATGGCCAGGGTGATCAAGTTGTCCAGAGTAACTGGTAAATTCCAACCTGTCCATTCATCTTTAATTCAGCTGCAAGACCCTCTGTCAAGGGCGGATTGGCCATAGACCTTACAGGGAAATTTCCTGGTGGGCTGATGCCCTGGGGGCCACATTGGCCCTCCTCACAGCCTCCCAGTGGAAGTTTTTGGGGATATATTTTGTGCTTCTGACAGTATATTGTGATGGACTGTGGTATTTGGCTCGGTTGGGGTGGTATAATGTGCCACAATATGGTATTGTTGACCCTACCTTCCATCAATTTGGACCCAACTACAAAATGGGGCCACTTTTAGTATTTTTTCCAGGGCCACTTTAAGTTCCCAGTCCGCTCCTGCCCTCTGTAAAAGCAGCCACCAGAGCCTTGTTATTCCAGAACAATTCAGAGGACAGGGTACAGAACTGGATTGCATACTGCCTGACAGTTATGTTGCCTGGGCAGAAGTGTAGCAAGGAAATGGTTTCAAGGCCATTCGACCAGGTTAATCAAAGAACTTACAGAAGATCGGCAAAAATTATTGAAGGTTCAATGTCAGGGAATTCCTCATTTATAGAGGGGTGTGGCTTGATATATATAGCCACTGACATCCGCAATCATTATCACATCATGCAGGATGTTTTTTATCCTTTTTTATCCCTTTGTTTCTGTGATTTTTGCTTAGTTTATAACATGTACCTGAGGGAGTGGCGCCTTCAGGTGTGAATGCGCTCTTAGCTTATCTTGAGTAGCATTCTTGTGCACTTTTGCTCTTCCTATCAAATTGAGCGTCTTGATTGCGTGGTACATATAGGTGTGTTTGCTCCTCCTCTCATTGGTTGCTGTATGCACATAGAGGTTACTAGGAGCAACACACCTATATGTGCAGTGTCCATGCTCCTAGATATAGATGCCCAACGGCATAGTTAGGTTTAGCGTAGGACCTGCCTGACCTGAGACCACCGTGACGCTGGGTAGGTGGGCACAGATGTGTTTTGATCAAAATATATTGGCTAAGAGTCTCAGATTTTATCATATCAGAATGAGGTCTTAGTTTCTACAGTATATATTGTTTGCATCTATTTTTGTGCACTAAAACCCTTTTTCTGTGATTTACTTTGATATATATAGCCACTGACATCCGCAATCATTATCACATCATGCAGGATGTTTTTTATCCTTTTTTATCCCTTTGTTTCTGTGATTTTTGCTTAGTTTATAACATGTACCTGAGGGAGTGGCGCCTTCAGGTGTGAATGCGCTCTTAGCTTATCTTGAGTAGCATTCTTGTGCACTTTTGCTCTTCCTATCAAATTGAGCGTCTTGATTGCGTGGTACATATAGGTGTGTTTGCTCCTCCTCTCATTGGTTGCTGTATGCACATAGAGGTTACTAGGAGCAACACACCTATATGTGCAGTGTCCATGCTCCTAGATATAGATGCCCAACGGCATAGTTAGGTTTAGCGTAGGACCTGCCTGACCTGAGACCACCGTGACGCTGGGTAGGTGGGCACAGATGTGTTTTGATCAAAATATATTGGCTAAGAGTCTCAGATTTTATCATATCAGAATGAGGTCTTAGTTTCTACAGTATATATTGTTTGCATCTATTTTTGTGCACTAAAACCCTTTTTCTGTGATTTACAAAGTTTCACAAGATAGGAAGGACACCAGGAATGCACTATTTGAAGGAAAGTGGGGTGCCTGCAACTCAAAATGTATTGGGCACTGGTGCAGGTCTTTTGATCTCCTTCATTGCATGGTGGTAGTGGTAGATGTCCCCGGCTCCACTGGAATGAGGGATAGGCTGTTGTTGCAGTCCAGATGCTGCAGCTTGAGGAGGCAGAGCAGAGGCTGAGATAGTCATAGAGTCCAGGCGTGCAGAGATCATATTCAGGTATTGAATAAATTGCTGCTGTTGGTGACTACATTGATAAGTCTGCTCCTTAAATACATCCTGTAACCCGCAAATTAGGTAGGGATAGCAACGACCATGACATAAGCAAACTGTAACGCAGAGGTTGTGGACTCACTGTATCAGATCAGATTTGGTTTAGGGCTACTCTTTAAGTTTTCACCCCTAAACAGTGATCTGGTCTTCACTGCAGTTGAACCAACAGGCTGCTTCCTCTAGAAGCAGTCTACATTCGGTGTCTTTTGACCCAGACAGGTTAAAAGACACCAGCCTTTGTTGATATTCTACGCCATTTTATATATTTCATAAGCCATGATCCCTTGTTGGTCAAGTCTTTTGCATGGAGGTCCTGGCCATAAAATAGCTACTAATGGAGGGTCCTGTGACCAGGCCAATCACTCAATCTCCTCCATTCAAAAAAACTGTACCTTCCAACAGCACTTGCACTGTTTACCTTGAGGTATTTTTGTTACTGGCACATGTTATAAGGGGGCATTTATATACTGGCATACAGAAGGGGCATTATTTGTACCAGCAAACATTATAAGGGGGGATTTTTGTACTGGCACACATTATAAGGAGATATTTTTTGTACTGGAACACATTGCAATATGGGGGCATTATTATTATTATTAGTAGCATTGTTAATAGAGAGGAGCGAGCACTAAAATGCTCGGGTGCTCGTTATTCGAGACAACTTTTCCCGATGCTCGGGTGCTCGTTTCGAGTAACGAACCCCATTGAAGTCAATGGGATACTCGAGCATTTTTGCAGGGGACCAAGGCTCTGCCTAGGGAAGGCTGGGTGAAAACCTGGAAACCTCAGAAAATGATGGAAACACCACGGAAATGGACAGGAAACAGCAGGGGCAGCATGCATGGATGCCTCTGAGGCTGCCTAATCCCACCATTACCCCAAATTCTCCTGCAACAGCCTGGTGGTTACCCTCATGGCAATTGTGCGCACCCAGACCAAGAAAGGCGAGGCACATGCCCATCACATGTTAGGGAAGCACCCAACTAGGTGCAACGAAGGTCCATCACCGCCTGCAGGTGACACCACTGCTCATGCTGGCACTGCTGTGCTATCCCCCGCCCCACGACGCAGGCATAAGCCTGACACAGCATGGTGACAGCGTAGTGACACCAACAAGTGACCAAGTTAGATTGAGGTAGCAGTCAAATGTCTGTAGGTGAGCCTCCCAAAAATTTGTTTTGGAATGTCCGAAGTTGACCCTCCTAAAAAATTGTTTAGGAGTGTCTGTAGTTGACCCTTCTGTAAAATATTTTTTTTGCTTTTCCTGTTATTAGTTTATGTACAACCCATGGCTGGCATGGTGGGAATATATAGGTTTTGCGTCACAGACGGTCCACTGCACCGTTACATTTTCTTCATCATTGCCAATTACTTTTTCACCAATTGTTGTCTGGCAATGATAAAGGGGAAGATGAATCCACTGCCTAAGAAAAGTGTCATCCTCCTACAATTCTACACTTGCTCTCAATTGAAAAGGGGATGTTCTTGCCGTGGCCTTCCTCATAGTGGCCGCTTCTGCGGACGACAGAGGTGGTGTACCTACTGACAGCCTGACCGAACACGATGGCAGACGGGGAGACTCTCCCTCATGTAAAATTGTTTTGGAGTGTCTGCGGTTGACCCTCCTGTAAAATAGTTTTCTCATTTTTTTGGTTTTTCCTGTTATTAGTTTATCTACAACCCATGGCTGACATGGTGGGAATATATAGGGAAGCACCCAACTAGGTGCAATGAAGGTCCATCACCCATGCCCATGTTGGCACTGCTCTCCTATCCCCAGCCACACGATGCAGGCATAAGCCTGACACAGCATGGCGGTGACACCAACAAGCGACCAAGTTAGATGAGGTAGCAGGTGAGCCACCCAAAAATTTAGCCTGACTCAGCATGGCGGTGACAACAGAGTGACCAAGTTAGACTGAGGCAGCAGGAGGTGAAGCACGGATGGTAATTCGAAGGTGGAGGAGGAGGGGTTGGAGGAAATCGCAGGAGGCAATTAAAAGAAGAACAAAAAAAAAATCAGTACAATATCTAATAGGTCCCCTACCCGGGTAAATTGTTTGGAGAGAGGGCCTGTAGGTGGGGGGCAGGCTGGGGGAAAGGAGGTTGAGCTGGAAGAGCCAGAGGAGTGCCCCCTTGGCTAGCGTGTGTGGTGGTGACAACAGCCGGATGGAGTTCGAATGACGACGCAGGACCCCAACTTAAAAATTTAGCATCAACCGGTACAGTTGTCAACTATGAGATTGATCAAGTGGGGCATGTGTTGTATGTATTCTTCTCAGTTTAATACCGTATACGACACCTATCCGGAAAAATAGTTTGGAGAGAGAGAAAGAGAGGAAAAAGACGTATTTTTAAAAGTAACTTTCAGTATAGATCAGGTAAAGAGAAAGAAAGGATTTTATGAAATGGATTTGTATCACTGAGAGCAAAAGAACATATTTTTTTACGTGACGTGCAGTATAGATCACTTGGAGATAAAAAGGGGAATGTGCAGACTTGGGCTGCTATAGTGCAAACCACTATGGTGTTGACAACAGAGTGAGCGAGTGACACTGCGGGAGCAGGCGAACCACATAAACATTTTTCGTGGCCCTGTATGGTGGCGGTGACAACAGAGTGACTGAGTTAGTATGCGGCAGCTGGTGAAGCACCCAAAAATTTAGCCTGACACAGCATGGCAGTTACACCACCAATGACTTTGTCCGACTGAGAATGCAGTGAAATGGCTTTAGTTGAGCCTCCAAAAAATTTTTTCTTTTCGGAGTACATAAAGTCTACCCTCAGCAAAAAAAATTTTTTTTTTTAAATGTCGGTACTTGCGCCTCCTGAAAAATTGTTTTGGACTGTCTGTTTGACGCTCCTAAAACATTGTTTTACACTGTCTGTAGTTGACACTGCGGAAAAATTGTTTGGAGAGAGGGCCTGTAGGTGGACCTCCGTAAAAATTGTTTGGAGAGAGGGCCTGTAGGTGGCCCTCCGGAAAAATTATTTGGAGAGAGGGCCTGTAGGTGGACCTCAGGAAAAATTGTTTGGAGAGAGGGCCTGTAGGTGGACCTCTGGAAAAATTGTTTGGAGAGAGGGCCTGTAGGTGGCTTTACGGAAAAATTGTTTGGAGAGAGGGCCTGTAGGTGGACCTCCGGAAAAATTGTTTGGAGAGAGGGCCTGTAGGTGGACCTCCAGAAAAATTGTTTGGAGACAGGGCCTGTAGGTGGACCTCCTGAAAAATTGTTTGGAGAGAGGGCCTGTAGGTGGACCTCTGGAAAAATTGTTTAGAGAGAAGGCCTGTAGGTGGACCTCCAGAAAAATTATTTAGAGAGAGGGCCTGTAGGTGGACCTCCGGAAAAATTGTTTGAAGAGAGGGCCTGTAAGGGGCCCTCCTGAAAAATTGTGGTAAAAGAGCCAGTTGGACCTCTAAAAAATAGCGTTTTTTTGGTCAGCGTTAGGCAAAGACGACAAGGAGGAGGAGGAGTAGGAGGAGTAGAGAAGAGGAATCGGATACATAAGTAATGTAAATCTTTAGCTGCTTTCCCCCGGAGGAGATTTGAATTCCGGTGAAATCCAGGCTTTGTTCATTTTAATAAGCGTCAGCCTGTCAGCGCTGTCAGTTGACAGACGTGTACGCTTATCGGTGATGACGCCACCAGCTGCACTGAATACCCGCTCTGACAGCACGCTAGCGGCAGGGCAGGCCAGCACCTCCAAGGCGTACAGCGCCAGTTCAGGCCACGTGTCCAGCTTTGAAACCCAGTAGTTGTATGGAGCAGAGTGATCGGTCCGGACGTTGGTATGGTCAGCTAGGTACTCCCTCACCATCTTTCTGTACAGCGCCCCCCTACTTTGCCTAGACTGGGGACAGGTGACTTGTGGGTGTCTTGCTGGGGTGACATAAAACTGGCAAAGTCCTTGGAGAGCGTTCCACTGCCAGTGCTGGACAAGCTGCCTGCTCGCCTCCTCTCCCCCGCTACTTGGCCCACAGAACCGTGCCCTCTGCCGCTAGCGGCGTCAGATGGGAAGGATTGTTTCAGCTTGTGCACCAGGGCCTGTTGATATTTATTCACTCTCATACTCCTTTCCTCTGCAGGGATGAGAGTGGAAAGGTTCTGCTTGTACCGTGGGTCCAGGAGAGTGAACACCCAGTAATCGGTGTTTGAAAAAATGCTTCTAACGCGAGGGTCACGGGATAGGCAGCCTAACATGAAGTCTGCCATGTGCGCCAGAGTCCCAACACGCAAGAATTCCCTCTCCTCACTGGCCTGACTCTCCATTTCCTCCTCCTCCTCCTCCTCTTCAGCCCATACACGCTCAAGAGTTAAGAAGGACTGAGCACTGGTACCCTCTTCTGTCCCACGGCCCCAGGGTCAGTCTCGGTCCCAGCCTCCACCAAGTTAACCCAATGTGCTGTCAGTGGGATATAGTGTCCCTGCCCGGCAGCACTTGTCCACGTGTCCGTGGTTAGGTTGACCTTCTCAGAAACAGCGTTGGTCAGGGCACGGATGATGTTCTGTGACACGTGCTGGTGTAGGGCTGGGACGGCACATCGGGAAAAATAGTGGCGGCTGGGGACCGAATACCGAGGGGCAGCCAACGCCATGAGATTGCGAAAGGCCTCGGTCTCTACCAGCCTATAGGGCAGCATCTCCAGGCTCAGCAATTTGGAGATGTAGACGTTGAGGGCTTGGGCATGTGGGTGGGTGGAACTGTATTTCCTCTTGCGCTCCAGCGTCTGCTGTAAAGACAGCTGAACGCTGCGCTGGGACACATTGGTGGACACTGTGGAGGATCGTGGAGGCGAAGGTGTGGTTTTCCGTCGGGAGGCGCTCATGCCGGGGTCCTGGGCAGGGGGTTGATTAGCAGAGGCAGCGAGTGACACAGGGGAAGGAGCAGTGGTGTGACCCGCAGGAGGTGAACGGCCTTGGTTCCATTGAGTGGGGTGTTTAGCACTCATATGCCTGCGCATGCTGGTGGTGGTTAGGCTAGTAGTGGTGGCACCCCTGCTGATCCTGGTGTGGGACAGGTTGCACACCACAGTCCGTCGGTCATCCTCACTTTCTTTAAAGAACCTCCAGACTTGCGAACATCTAGGCCTCGCCACGGGAGCTTCACTACGTGAAACAGTTGCTGCTGATGCACCAGCTCTGGCCTTGCTTCTCCCTCTGGCCACACCACTGCCTCTTACAACCTGTTCTGGTGCAGCACTCGCCTCCGCCTCAGAAGCACTGTCTTCACTCGGCTTATCAACCCAGCTTGGGTCAGTCACCTCATCATCCTCCGATTCCTCAGTCTGCTCCCCTCTCGGACTTCCTGCCCAGACAACAACTTCACCACTGTCTGACAACCGTGTCTCCTCATCGTCCGACACCTCTTTACACACTTCTTCCACTAAGTCAACATTGTCATCATTATCATCACCCACAGACTGCAACAGTTGGAAAACTTGGGCATCGGGAACGAGGTCAGCAGCAACCTGAGAAGTGGTTTGTGACTCTTGGAAGGGTCCAGAAAACAGTTCCTCAGAGTATGCCGGATCGCATTCCAAATTTTCCTGGGAGGGGGCAGACTGGGGGGAAGGAGGTTGAGGTGGAGGAGCCAGAGGAGTGCTCCCTTGGGTAACGTGGGTGGTCTGCGTGGAAGACTGACTGGTGGACAAATTACTTGAAGCATTGTCCGCAATCCACGACATCACCTTTTCGCACTGTTGTGGTTTCAACAGTCCTCTATCACGTGTCCCTGTAAGTTGAGACATGAAGCTAGGGAGTGTAGCTCTGCGGCGTTCCCCTGCTCCCTCATCAGCAGATACTGTCTCACCCTGCCCAGGACCAAGGCCTCTGCCCCCTGCAGTAATTGAATGCCCACGCCCACGCCCTCGTCCTCGACCCTTAGCCCTGGGGTTCAACATTTTCTGTATATAAGTGTATGATATAAAATAAATAAAATAAATGGGCCTGCTGTACTGAAACCCACAAACTTGTTCAATCTGAACAAGAAAATATATAGGTGGATAAGTTACAGCAAAATTACGTATGTTATTACGTACCGCGCAGTTTGGAGCAATTACACTGAAACTATTAGATTAGGCAGACTTGGTCTGCTTAATTGCAACCCAGACAAATGTCGCACAGAGATTTTTGTAATGTAGCTGTATCAGTGAAAGCAAAAGACCTTTTTACTGACGTGACGTACAGAATGGGTCACCTGGACAGAAAATACGGATTGTGCTTTGTGTATAGGTGGATAAGTTAGAGCAAAATTACGTATGTTATTACGTACCGTGCAGTATAGAGCAATTACACGGAAACTATTACATTAGGCAGACTTGGTCTGCTTAATTGCAACCCAGACAAATGTCGCACAGAGATTTTTGTAATGTAGCTGTATCAGTGAAAGCAAAAGACCTTTTTTACTGACGTGACGTACAGAATGGGTCACCTGGACAGAAAATACGGATTGTGGTGACTGAACAGCTGAACTGTGACACAGAGAATGGTTCCACACTGCTGTATGAAATGGATTTGTATCACTGAGATAAAACAATAACAAAACAAAGTGTTATATATGGCGATAGCTGCACTACTAGTGCCAGCCAGCCAGCCCAGCCAGGATATAAAAAAAAAAGTCTTGTAGCCCTTAGAAGGGCTGTTGGGTTCTTTTGAGATCACTCCTGCCTAACAAAGAACTAAATGCAGGCCCTAACACTCTCCCTGAAACGCAGCAGCTCTGTCCCTAACGACATCCAGACAGCATCTGAGCCGAGCACCACAGGCAGTCACTAGTATATTCCAGGGTCATCTGATCAGGCCAGCCAACCCCTGCTATCAACATGTAAGGGCCCCACGTGATGCTGGGTGTACCGCAGAGTCTCCTGGCTTGTGATTGGCTGAGTTTATAGGCGCCAAAAATGCACAATGCAGAAGATGCCATTTCCTCGAGCATGGCGAGATACTCGTCCGAGCAGCGAGCACTTACGAGTACCGTAATACTCGAACAAGCACCAAGCTCGGACGAGCATGCTCGCTCATCTCTAATTGTTAACAATAAGTGCACTCTGGCACAGAGTTATTAGTTTGTAAGAATTTTGGGAGCACTGTGGGGGCACCCTGGCACAGTATCAGCTTGGAACAGTTATTTTTGGGGGACACTATGTTTACAACACTATTAGTGTCAGGTACACTATTTGCTGTGCACAGTTTTTTTAAGGCATTGTGTGGCAATAAATATTGAAGCTGCACTATCTGTGTGGTATTGTACTGCAGTATAGTATTGGGGAGCATGGTGGGCACATTATTGGGAGTGGCAGGAAGGGGTTTTCAGAAGGTGGGGAGGATGACTGAAAAGTAAGAAACTAAGTTGTCTGTTTGTTTCCGCAGAGACAATAGATGGCTGAAAGAAATCATCATGGTTGTCTGGTCTGAATGGAGAAGATGGGGAAAAGAGAACGTCTACATCAAAGGAGACATCACTGAATGTAAGAGATATGTGGTTCTGTATTACCCTGTATGTTTTGTAGCACCGTATGTAATGTTTTCCAAGTATGTCTTTAACAGTAGGGCTAGAGGGTAGGGAATAGGTTCAGAATTTAGCAATGGGGGGTTGTTGCTGTTCCAATTTTCACCTCAGGCAGCAGAAAGACTAGGTTCATACCTGATTACTTTAGCAACCGCCTTATATTAATTTTGTAGAAAACCAACCATCGCCACCCTAGGCATGTTACCTAAGACTTGCCCCAGATATCTAAACAATAAGTAATACCTTAAATGTAACTTTTAATAATCTGTCTAAAAGCTATATGTAGTGAGGTGAGCGACCAAAGCTTTAAAAATCGCTGTTGCCTGTGCTCAATAGTAATACCAATAGGTGGCTACAGGACTGGGTGGTGTGCACAAACCAACCCGGTCCTGCTATTTTCCACTGCTTGAAATCATAATTTCAGTTGTATTCACCGACCCTATTGTTCAACTAAGCACCAGACACTAGAACACTACACCCTGTTAGCTGCCCCCCCCCCCCAACATATTTCGACAGCAATCTGGCTTCATCAAGGGTTTTGGCAGAATTGAGACTAGACGTAAAAAATGAACTATAAATAACCTCTCAATATAGATTGACAGGAGGGATAGTCTGTCTAGAAGAATAACGGCACATAGATGAAAAAAGAGTGACCTGTGTTGTGCCAATCACAGGACATCGTGGACTTGAGAATGCTATAGGTGAAGCGCCAACTGTAGTCTGGTGACACGCTGCGCAAAAATAGATGCGCCTCTTAGAGTGAAGCCAACAGGCACCCAGTATACAGAGGCTGCTCAGCAACTTAGACATGAAAGCATGTGGGCAAAACCACACAAGAATTTAGACCCAGGATCTGTCAGCATATCATCTGTATTAACACCAAGGCTAATACCATCATTTCTAGACATGTCAGATATTTCCATGATGGTGACACCAATTGTTTACAGTTTTGGGGTATCTGTAAGAAAACACTTGGCCCCAGAAAAGGAGATCTTGATAAAGTCCTCTTACAAGGAGAGGCTAGGTGGATTTGTAGGTTGGGCAGCCTCAGTCTGCAAGGCCTCAATGAAGGTTTCACTTATTCTTCCTTTCTGTGAATCTACAGTAGTATGATGGAACCAATTTAATTTACTTTTTGATCACTAGTTTTTCTTTCTATGCATGATTTAGCACCATTTAACGTGAGCCATTCAGAGATGCCTTCATATCATCAGTAGTTTTATTTATAGCTCTTTTTTTTATCTTTCTCAACAGCTAATCATTATGTTCTATCTATTTGTGGCATTTTTATTTTCAAAACAATTCCTTTAACCATAGATATCTTGGTGGTATTGTGGAATATTCCTCACATATACCACATTATTCAATTTTTTGTATTTCCATCACATCATGTATCCTAAGTTTCTTCAAAGTAGTTTTTTTTCTTGAAATAAAAACATATAAAAGTAAAGAAATACCATGCCATCCTTTTTAACCTGAATATCAATTATAATTAATCTGTGCATATTAATTAATACACCCATCTAAATTTTTTTATAATTTTAATTAATTTATGGTAATTTACATATCACGATTCCTATCCAAATTAACATTTCTTAATCCTGGTTATGAATTTATAGTATTTAATTATGAAGGTTTTCTAGTTATTATAGTTATTAGTTATTATAGTTCTAGTTATTATACAATCATGATTTAATATCTAATTGTGAGGGTTCTTTACTTTCTCAATAACACAACTCAGGTCTAGATGTATGCGTTCCTAAATAAACTGAAAAAAATGTGGAACCAAATGGAAGGCATATCTACAAAAAAAACTGTAAAAGAACTACAATATCCAAGATCCCTCATTGTCAATTGGGGGAGGGACAGGAAGGGGAGGAGTTCTAAGGTCCTTGGGCCAGAGACGCACGGGCTAGTTCCAGAGCTGCAGGAAGAAAAGTGAAGGACTTGTTTTCTCACCTAAGGGACATTTGATCACTACAAAAAGGACCTGTAAAGAACCTGCCTGTTAACAGACACTTGCCTGGGCCATGAGTAAAACAAGTGACAGTTGTGATAGCTGGAGAGACACAGTGTGGTGTGAGGCAGCCGCCATTTTAGGAAGGACACATGGTAAAATTGTAATGCAGTCAGCCATTTTCAAAGAGAAATCTCAGTATCACAAGTTTGAATGAGTCTCAAATGCATCCACAGTGCTCCACATAGAATTCTGAAGACTGGAGTGAGATAAATTTCA
This sequence comes from Rhinella marina, assembly GCA_900303285.1. Classification (NCBI taxonomy): domain Eukaryota; kingdom Metazoa; phylum Chordata; class Amphibia; order Anura; family Bufonidae; genus Rhinella; species Rhinella marina. The sequence goes on from ONZH01010697.1 coordinate 28,103, forward strand.
GTGTTGTGAAGTGTATCTGTACAAGTAAGGGGGATAAATGTCTAAGGAATTGATTGCAGCTGCCTGTGATTCCCCACCTGTCTGTAAAGGGAGAGACTGCATTGTCAGTGATCACTATTCTGGGAGCTACTGGATTTATAGTTGGGGCTGTTTTGGATCATTTCCTTTGTTTCAAGAGGACCTGTGTTTTTTTTCTTCTTTGCTTCATTATTGGACTCCATTTTGTTTTTGGTACTAGAGGACTGTGGACACATTTTTCCTTAAACCTGTTTTTCCTCTCATCTCAGATAAAAGTCTCTGAGGGTCTTTCTAACCAGCTGGTTTATAGAGTTTATTGTGTGATAAGATTCATTCATGATTTATTGATGACATTGCCTTAATTTCATTATTGGTGGTTAACTAGCCAATCGTTTTATTTGCCATTTCATATTGCAACCTATATATTGCAATTTACCTGCTTTAAGGGAAATTCAACTAACCGGTTACAATAAATGTGTTTTTTTCTGCTGAAAAAGAAAAATTGTGTCAGAGTGTTGGGGAATAAAAAGGGGTGTCACCAAGGTTTCAGGCAGGGGTCACCTCCCATCTTCTAATTAAGCTCCACCCACGGGTGTGCTACATTTGGGGGCTTGTCCGGGATACTTGTGGCCCGCCTACTTGTGAGTGACTCCGCCCATTTTCCTCAAAATGTCTCAAAACCAGCCAGATACAACTAAAATGACAGAAACAACCCTAGACTCAGAGGCTGTGCCAAACGCTCCAACTAGATCAGGTCACTGTTTAGGCCTGTTCATCTCTACCTCCATTCTCACCCAGCGACAGATTTACTAGATAATGGATGAAATGGAAGTCGTTGTTTAATTAAAGGCCTGAAGCAAGACCAGAGTGGTAACAGCATGAGAGTTCTACTGGAACTAGACTGTCATGTTGCTAATCTAGTGGTGCCTGACAATTTTGAAGTAGCAGCTGAAAAATACAAAGTGCAAATAGTTGCACCAGCCAAAGACCAGCAGATGCCAGTTCTAAGTCAACCTTCAGCTCAAACAACCACTACCGCCACAATTGGCCCAGAGTTTCTGAATGTTCTCGGTGACTTAGTGGAAAAGTGTGCCAAGTCAGGACATTCAACGGGTAGATACAAAAGCCTTCCTATGTTCTCAGGGACTCAGCCTCTTCCATCTGGAGAAGAAAGCTTTGAGGCCTTGATGGAACAGGCTCTGCAAGGTCTGGATGAATGGGAAGTCTCTGAAGTTTTAAAAAGGCAAAGGATAGCGGAAAGTTTGAAAGGAATAGCTGCTGATACTATTAGGAATCTTAAGCTGAGTAAGAAAGAGTGCACCGCACACGACTACTTAGAGGCATTACAGGATGTGTTCGGTAGGACAGAGGGAGTCTCTGAACTTTTGTACCAGTTTGAGCACACTTATCAAGAAAAGGGAGAGAAGCTGTCCCTTTATATACACCGTCTGGATAAAAAATTGCATCAGATAATGCTGAAGAAAGGGATGGATGTCAACTCAGTGGACAGTGTCAGAGTGAGACAGATACTTCAAGGTGCTCTACCCTTAGATCCGGTAATGCTCAAATTGAGGTCTCAAGGGAACTGTGACACTCTTAGATATAATCAGCTGGTCAAGTTAGTTCGAGAAGAGAAAGCAATGTTGGAGGCAAAGGAGGTCAGTGCAAGGGTCCCATGAACCTTTAGTACTAAAGTTCAGACAGCACAAGCTTGTTGTACAAGGGAGGAGTTAGCTCAACTGAGAGAACAAGTCTCAAAGCTAACTGAACTGGTGACTCTGGTAGCTGGCACTAAGTTACAACCGGATAAAAATGCTGAAACTGTTCGTTTGGGTACTGCTCCCCAGAAGCTGGAAGGAAAAGCCATAATCTGTTACAAGTGCGGAGGAAAAGGGCATGTTAGGAGGCAATGCCCCAGTCCTGAAACCTCAAAGGAACTGCCAACAAGACAGCAGCCGGGAAACTTCAGGGCGCCCCAGTGAAGGAGTCAGCTGGGCGTCCAAGAAGAAGGAACTCCAAGCAAGCAAAACCGAGGGATGACCATCCTTCCTTCAACCCTCGAGTTAAAACCAAGACTGAAATCCAACCTATACCATTGAAGTGGGTAAGAGACAGAACTAAAGCCATAACACAGGAGAAGTTGGGAGAGGAGTCCTCCATGTATGAAAACTCTCAAAGTACCACAAGTTGGCCCAAAACTAGATGTCAGAAGGTTGTGTCTGGTGCTACAACAGACATGAGATCAAGAATACCTCCTAAGTTAACCGGGCCTTCTCCAGTAGTTTCAGTCCGGATTGAAGGGGTGTACAGCAAAGCCCTGTTGGATACAGGCGCTCAGATAACAGTACTTTTTAGAGACTTCTACCCAAAAACATCTGAAGCATCTCCCTCTTCACAACTTAGAGAATCTGGAGATCTGGGGCCTCAGCGACACTAAGTTCCCTTATGATGGTTATGTGTCTCTCAAGTTGGAGTTTCCTTTTTCTGTGGTGGGATCAATGGAAGTCTTCGAAACTTTGGCTGTTGTCTGCCCTAGGCCTAAACAAGGTGGAGAAGCAGCCATGCTGGTAGGCACCAACACCGACTTTGTGCAAAGAATGTTGACACCACAATTGGAAAAACAGTCGGAGGCTGTGCACCCAGTGTTAAGGCCCATGTTTGCCCTGCTAAAGTCTCAGGAAAGATATCAGAAGGAAGATATCGGTCATGTGTGGACTCAATCAAATAAAGAATATACTGTTCTACCCGATAAAGTTACCTGCTTGAGGGCCAAGATTAAAATGTACAGTGACAGTACCAGTTTTCACCTTATGATGGAGATGGATCCTGAAGCAGATTTACCTCCTGGAGTAGAGTTGGTTCCAGAAGTCTGGCCATCAAGCAAAGCAAAGCATCCAAGGGACTCTCTCCAAGTGGCGTTGAAGAACACTGGAAGTGCTCCAGTAGTGTTATGGTCCTCTGTACGCCTCGGGAAGGTTTACAATGCTACCCCTTTACCCTCCGCAGCCCTCCTTGGAGCAAGGCCAGAAGCTGTTGAGGCCCTGATTGATGAAGTTGATATAGGAGGAGGTCAGATGTCACCAGAGTGGGTAGACAAAGCCCGAGAGTTGTTAAAAGCTCGGAAAAACTGTTTCTCTGCACATGAGCTGGACATGGGATGTGCAAAGAGTGCGCAGCACCAGATACGGTTGAAAGATGACAGACCTTTCCGATAACGCCCTAGAAGAGTAGCCCTTGGTGATTTGGAGGATCTACGTAAACACCTGGAAGAACTTAAAGCAGCTGGGATAATCAGAGAGTCCCAAAGTCCTTATGCTTCACCTATAGTCGTGGTGCGTAAGAAGAATGGCACCATACGGATGTGTGTTGATTACCGGACTCTAAATCAGCGAACCATTCCTGATCAGTATGCCACACCTCGGATTTAAGATGCTTTGAATTGTTTAGTGGGGAGTAAGTGGTTTAGTGTCTTGGATTTAAAGAGTGGATACTATCAGATTCCAATGAATCCTGAAGACAAGGAATTGACGGCCTTTATCTACCCAGGTGGATTCTTTGAATTTAATAAGATGCCACAAGGGCTTATGGGAGCTCCAGCTACATTCCAGAGACTCATGGAGAAGACTGTTGGTGACATGCATCTGCTAGAAGTGATCGTATACTTTGATGATATAATAGTGTTTCGAAAAACACTGGAAGAACACACTGACCGGCTGATGAGAGTCTTGGACCGGCTTGAGCAGGAAGGTGTCTCTTGAGAAGTGCAAGTTTTTCCAGCCTTCTGTGACGTATGTAGGGCATGTGGTTTCAGCTGAGGGGATCGCCACTGACCCAGCAAAACTGGAAGCTATGACATCATGGCCTAAACCCCGAACTATCACTGAAGTGCGTTCTTTCCTGGGGTTCTGCAGCTACTACAGAAGATTTGTCAAGGGGTTCTCCAAAATAGCAAGACCTCTCAATCAGCTGCTGCAGAATGAGGTGGAATCTGGCGACACTGATGAAAAAGGGACTCTCTTGAAACCAAAGGAGCTCAGAAATTCAAAGGAGTGCATTGAAGACCGTTGGAGTCCTGAATGTGAGCAGGCTTTCGAACAGTTGAAGCATTGCCTTACCCATGCTCCAGTGCTAGCCTATGCTGACCCTGCTAAGCCATATGAACTACATGTGGATGCAAGCCGTGAAGGTCTTGGAGGAGTGTTATATCAAGAACATGACAAGAAGCTAAGACCAGTGGCGTTTGTGAGCAGAAGTTTGTCTCCCACAGAGAAGAACTATCCAGCCCATAAACTGGAATTTTTGGCTCTAAAATGGGCGGTGGTTGACAAATTACATGACTACTTGTATGGAGCTGAATTTGAAGTTCAAACTGACAATAACCCCTTGACTAATATCCAGACCACTGCCAAACTGGATGCTACAGGTCATCGGTGGATGGCTGCCCTGTCAAATTACAACTTTAGCCTCAAGTACCGCCCAGGAAAAGAAAATGGGGATGCCGATGGACTTTCCCGAAGACCTCATGGCAGAATACACCCTGATGATGATTGGGTGGAAATCCCCGCACCTGGGGTGAGAACCATGTGTCAATATGTCAGCTGTCAATCTCAAGATGGGTGTTGGGCACGAAAGCTAGGGCTACATGAAGAGAGTGTGCCTGAAGTCTACTGTAATCTGGTTACTTTGCAAGCTTCACCTCTTCCCGCTATTACACAAAGTAATTTGAAAACAGATCAAAAAGACGACCCACTTTGTCGGCTGGCTGTTGAGGCTCTACAGAAAAGGCAAGTTAAAATACTGCACACAGATGATCATCCTTTGGCTAAACTCCTTGTCAAAGAATGGGATCGGTTGAAAATCCGCCATGGGCTGGTGTACCGAAGAGCCCCAAGCCATTTAGACAGTGAGAAATGGCAACTACTACTTCCTCAAAAGTACAAGGAGGTGATACTTCAATCACTGCACAATGATCATGGCCATCTGGGTTATGATTGAACTTTAAGCCTAGTCAGGGACAGATTCTACTGGCCATGTAGGAAGCAAGATGTAGAAGATTATTGCCATTCTTGTCTTCGCTGCATTCAGAGGAAAACCCTGCCTGCTAGAGCTGCTTCTTGAGGAAAAATGGAAAGCATAGGGCCGTTGGATCTTGTTTGTATTGACTTTTTATGCATTGAAACAGATGAAAGCGGAGTCAGCAATGTATTAGTGGTGACTGACCATTACACAAGATATGCTCAAGCTTTCCCTACACGTGACCAAAAAGCCATCACAGTGGCGAAGATACTTGTTGAAAAGTTCTTTGTGCACTATGGCCTTCCAAAGAGGATACATTAGGATCAAGGACGTGACTTTGAAAGCAAGTTGATTTATGAGCTACTCACATTGCTGGGGATACAAAAGAGCCATACAACCCCATATCACCCACAAGGGGATCCTCAGCCAGAGCGTTTTAACAGAACACTGTTAGACATGTTAGGCACCCTGTCAGCAGAGAAGAAAGCCCATTGGAGCCAGCATGTAGCTTCTGTAGTCCATGCATACAACAGTACTAGAAGTGATGCTACAGGATTCTCTCCATACCTGCTCATGTTTGGAAGAGAGGTACGGCTTCCAGTTGATTTGGTTTTTGGCGTTACTGCTGATGACACGCCAGTACAGTCACATGCAAGCTATGTTAAAAGATTAAAGGAAAACTTGAAACAGGCCTATGAACAGGCTGAAGCTGCTGCTGGGCGGCGTCACCATCAAAATAAAGCCCTGTATGACAAAAAGGTGAAGGTCCATGACTTACAACCAGGAGACAGAGTTCTTTTAAGAAATCTTGGCCTTCATGGAAAAAACAAGCTGGCAGATCGTTGGGGTTCACAAATCTACATCATTTGCTCGCAGTTGCCCAACATCCCAGTGTATCAAATTCGACCAGAAGGGAAAGAAGGACCCATAAAGACATGGCATCGAAATAATCTTATGCCTTTGACAGAATCTGCCAGGAACATAAATCCAGAACCTAGACTGGCTCAGCGAAAACCCAACTCTAGGCGTTCTAGGAGACTCAGGCGAAGAGAACCTTTACTCCCAACTCAGGAAGACACTGTCCCACCAGAAGAGACAAATACCAGCGAGGATGAGTGAGAACTGGATGAGTTTTTCCATGACTGGAACATGGACCCTCCACTAGACATTAATTTGAACATCAATGCTCCAGAATTCATTCCCCAACAAATTCAGAAGGAGCTGGATGATCAGTCTGCCCCAGATGCAGGTGATTCTTTGCCAAGTGACAATGGAAATTACACCGATTTCCCTGATGAAGGCTCTGCAAGTTCTGCTGAAGCAACCTTTCCTAGTAACGAGGACAAGGGGGATGAAGTTGTGCAAGGCACATTTCAAGAAAAGGAACAAGATGGGTATGAGTCAGGTCATGAAACAAGACCCTCAAGAACCATTAGACCTCCACAAAGACTTACCTATGATTCCCTGGGACATAGTACAGAAGAGCCTATTAAGACTGCTCATCGACTGACCTTCGCCCATTCTCCCTTAATCATTAGTTCACGTGGTGACACCCAACCCCAGACAAAGTGTGGTAATGTGCCTTGGTGGGATGTTCCTCTTGCATATAATGCTACTGCTCACTTGATGGTGTATTAATAGTTTTGTATTTTATATTAACCCATGTGTTTCTTTCTCATCTTGAGAGGACTCAAGACTTCAACTGGGGGGAAAATGTAGAGTCCCTCTCCTAGTGACATTCTTCAGAAAATAAAAGAACTACAATATCCAAGATTCCTCATTGTCAATTGGGGGAGGGACAGAAAGGGGAGGAGTTCTAAGGTCCTTGGGCCAGAGACGCACGGGCTAGTTCCAGAGCTACAGGAAGAAAAGTGAAGGACTTATGTTTTCTCACCTAAGGTACATTGGATCACTACAAAAAGGACCTGTAAAGAACCTGCCTGTTAACAGACACGTGCCCGGGCCATGAGTAAAACAAGTGACAGTTGTGATAGCTGGAGAGACACAGTGTGGTGTGAGGCAGCCGCCATTTTAGGAAGGACACATGGTGAAATTGTAATGCAGTCAGCCATTTTCAAAGAGAAATCTCAGTACCACAAGTTTGAATGAGTCTCAAATGCATCCACAGTGCTCCACATAGAATTCTGAAGGTTGGAGTGAGATAACGTTCAGTGTTGTGAAGTGTATCTGTACAAGTAAGGGGGATAAGTGTCTAAGGAATTGATTGCAGCTGCCTGTAATTCCCCACCTGTCTGTAAAGGGAGAGACTGCATTGCCAGTGATCACTATTCTGGGAGCTACTGGATTTACAGTTGGGGCTGTTTTGGATCATTTCCTTTGTTTCAAGAGGACCTGTGTTTTTTTCTTCTTTACTTCATTATTGGACTCCATTTTGTTTTGGGAACTAGAGAACTGTGGACACATTTTTCCTTAAACCTGTTTTTCCTCTCATCTCAGATAAAAGTCTCTGAGGGTCTTTCTAACCAGCTGGTTTATAGAGTTTATTGTGTGATAAGATTCATTCATGATTTATTGATGACATTGCCTTAATTTCATTATTGGTGGTTAACTAGCCAATCGTTTTATTTGCCATTTCATATTGCAACCTATATATTGCAATTTACCTGCTTTAAAGAGGACCTTTCATGGGTCCAGACTTTGCGAACAATGTAGCCCATTATGGAGGGCATGTGGGACTAGGGTTAGAGGACTTACTAGTTTTGCAGGGCGCCGCTCCGTTCGCCCGCTGTCCCACTGTAAAGTTCCGGAGCGCGCTATGCAAAGGTTTCTCCCTGGCTGTGATGCTCTCCACTGCGATTGGACAGCGCTACAGCCAGGGAGAAGGAGACGCCCATTGAGAATCCCTGGCGTCTCCTCCTCCCTGTTCTGATGCTATGCATTTGCATAGCGCGCGCCGGAACTTTAAAGGGGGACAGCGGGCGAACGGAGCGGCGCCCTGCAAAACTAGTAAGTCCTCTGACCCTAGTCCCACATGCCCTCCATAACAGGCTACATTGTTCGCAAAGTCTGGACCCATGAAAGGTCCTCTTTAAGGGAAATTCAACTAACCGGTTACAATAAATGTGTTTTTTTTCTGCTGAAAAAGAAAAATTGTGTCAGAGTGTTGGGGAATAAAAAGGGGTGTCACCAAGGTTTCAGGCAGGAATCACCTCCCATCTTCTAATTAAGCTCCACCCACGGGTGTGCTACATTAATAAAGTAACTAAAGGGTAATAGAGAATTGGGTAAATACCCTAATTAAACCTTGCTATAAAAATACATGAATATTGGATCAAGTGAGAAGGAGTGTCCAGGTCTGCATTACTTCCACTGATCAGTATGTGATCCAATATATAGTGAGTGAGGCAACAAAATAATTGCACGTTTAATTGTACATCAGCGTGCAATGTCAGACATAAATCATGCTGTGTGTAGCCTCACTTCACATATAGAAGCAAGGGAGCAAATGGCTTAGTGAATATGACTTACTCCCGGCATCTATGCTAATCCCTAACCTGTAGATACATAGTAACTAATGGCTGGAGTGAACTGTTATAGATCTCAGAAGCATATCACTCCCTGCCCTCCTAGATTGCGGCTCAACACGTTTCTGTGTGTGATCTAACACTTCATCAGGAGCCAAACTTAGAGAGGAGTAAATTAAACAAGGTAGAGAAAACGCTGCCTAGTGTGGCACCATGCCGTTCGCATAGGTACCGGCGCTGTGATGGCCGTGATCTAGGAGAGCAGGGACACACACAGCATGAATTACTCATTCTTTTTATTTATCTGCATTAAGCATGGTTGGCATGAATTACTCATTCATTTTATTTATCTGCATTAAGCATGATTGATATTATAGTTTTATATAATTATGTTTTTCTTCTCCTCAGTATTTTTTCAGCATCTGCTTATGCATTTCTCTTTTATTCACAGTTACATGTTAGGTATTACATATTATTTAGATAGCTGGGACAAGTCATAGGTAACCTCCCTAGGGTGCCAATGGTTGGTTTTCTACTCGTATGTTTACCTATCTGTCACAGTTCAGGGGTATGTGCAGCCCTGAACTCAACCCCACCACTGACCCTGCCTACTTGCATGGCCCGTCCTAGACAATGGCGTATAACTTGTCGACAGTCCCTAGCCTAGGTATATGCTGGGCCTTACAGGGAGGGGAACAACAGGAGAAAACAATAAACAAAAGACAGAACACACACAATATAAGAATATCGCCAAGCCGAGGTCAAACCAGGAAGTCATGTCAAAAACCAGGGGAACAAACAGGAGAAAAGTCAAAATCACGAGCCGAGGTCAAAGCCGAGAGGTAACAAAATACAAGAGAATGAGACGGGGACGAAGTCAAATACACAACCCAAAGTCGAAGCACAAAGTCACAGCAGTTCAATATAGCAAGTTCAGGTAATAAGACCAATCACAGGCAACCTGTGGCCAGCAGGTTGTCTGTTTAAATAGGCCCCCAGGTAGGTTACGTGACGTGGCCAGTGTCACGTGACCTAATTCATAGAATTAATACAACTGAGGGCTAGCTATCTCTGCCAGTGCTCACAAGGCCCCGCCTGCTCGTTGCCTAGGGGATGGAGAGAACGCTGGCCGCGCTGAGGCCGAGTGCGCACCTGGTTCTCTCCACCCCCGTTGTCATAAAGACAAGGACGCTGACCGCGTCCTGGCCCCTGCACAGAGGCGGGCGTGCCGCTGGCTCCCCGTACCACTATCCCTAGATAGGGTAAATTTTTTTATTGTGTTTATATTAATTTTGTCTACATGATAAAGCCATTTGCTGAAGTGATACAGCTCATTTAATACACACCTAACATGTGCTTAATATATCACATTTACACACCCCTATCAAAATGAAAGTGTTACAATCATCCCAAATACTGCATTCAACTGAGGAGACATACAGCCTCATTGCCTCTTATACAGATATGGCCAGTGAGAGAAAAGAAGGTTCCGCATTCCATTGTCCTCCTCCTCCTCATTCATTGATTAGGGACCCTCAAGAAGGTACCCCAGGACAACAGCTAGGACAGTCTCCATATGGACCCCACCCCCTTTATGGGCAGCTCAGGAATCCAGGTTGACACTGTGGACAGAAATGTATTTTTTTAAAAATAATTTTCTAAATTTTGTAAATTTAATTGTGGCCCAAACTAATTTGTATGCTCAGCAATTTATTGCCCAATATCCTACACTATTATTTGTTTGACTCCTGAGGATGACCCCAGTAGCTGCTTTAGAGATAATGACATTTTGGGCGCTTGTGCTGCATCTTTTTTGGGTCTCCTATACACACCCCTATAGAAATGAAAATGTACTACCAATCATCCCAAACACTGTATTCAGCTGAGGAGGCAGATACAGATACAGCCAGCAAGCGAATATAGGGTTCCACATTGTTCTTATTCTCCTCCTTTTGGGGACTTGTTTTACATATTGGTCTTGTAAAAAAGATACAGGTTAGACAGTAATGGAGTACAGATGTTTTGTACTATTTTGAAATTTACCGTATGGCCATGACCCAGCCACAATTTGAACCCATTCTGAAATTTTTGCATTATAGTGATAATGCACAATGCCCACCCCAAAATGACCTGAGATATGACCATTTATTTAAAGTTAGCCCTCAACCACTTGAACACCAAGTTTGCTGAGATGTACAGTACAGACCAAAAGTTTGGAAACACCTTCTCATTCAAAGAGTTTTCTGTATTTTCATGACTATGAAAATTGTACATTCACACTGAAGGCATCAAAACTATGAATTAACACATGTGGAATTATATACTTAATAAAAAAGTGTGAAACAACTGAAAATATGTCTTATATTCTAGGTTCTTCAAAGTAGCCACCTTATGCTTTGATTACTGCTCTACACACTCTTGGCATTCTCTTGATGAGCTTCAAGAGGTATTCCAACAGTCTTGAAGGAGTTCCCAGAGATGCTTAGCACTTGTTGGCCCTTTTGCCTTCACTCTGCGGTCCAGCTCACCCCAAACCATCTCAATTGGGTTCAGGTCTGGTGACTGTGGAGGCCAGGTCATCTGGCGTAGCACCCCATCACTCTCCTTCTTGGTCAAATAGCCCTTACACAGCCTGGAGGTGTGTTTGGGGTCATTTTCCCTGTTGATAAATAAATGATGGTCCAACTAAACGCAAACCAGATGGAATAGCATGCCGCTGCAAGATACTGTGGTAGCCATGCTGGTTCAGTATGCCTTCAATTTTGAATAAATCCCCAACAGTGTTACCAGCAAAGCACCCCCACACCATCACACCTCCTCCATGCTTCACGGTGGGAACCAGGCTTGTAGAGTCCATCCGTTCACCTTTTCTGCCTCGCACAAAGACACGGTGGTTGGAACCAAAGATCTCAAATTTGGACTCATCAGACCAAAGCACAGATTTCCACTGCTCTAATGTCCATTCCTTGTGTTCTTTAGCCCAAACAAGTCTCTTCTGCTTGTTGCCTGTCCTTAGCAGTGGTTTCCTAGCAGCTATTTTACCATAAAGGCCTGCTGCACACAGTCTCCTCTTAACAGCTGTTGTAGAGATGTGTCTGCTGCTAGGACTCTGTGTGGCATTGACCTGGTCTCTAATCTGAGCTGCTGTTAACCTGCGATTTCTGAGGCTGGTGACTCGGATGAACTTATCCTCCACAGCAGAGGTGACTCTTGGTCTTCCTTTCCTGGGGTGGTCCTCATGTGAGCCAGTTTCTTTGTAGCGCTTGATGGTTTTTGCGACTGCACTTGTGGACACTTTCAAAGTTTTCCCAATTTTTTGGACTGACTGACCTTCATTTCTTAAAGTAATGATGGCCACTCGTTTTTCTTTACTTAGCTGCTTTTTTCTTGCCATAATACAAATTCTAACAGTCTATTCAGTAGGACTATCAGCTGTGTATCCACCTGACTTCTGCCCAACACAACTCATGGTCCCAACCTCATTTATAAGGCAGGAAATTCCACTTATTAAACCTGACAGGGCACACCTGTGAAGTGAAAACCATTTCAGGTGACTACCTCTTGAAGCTCATCAAGAGAATGCCAAGAGTGTGCGAAGCAGTAATAAATGCAAAAGTTGGTACTTTGAAGAACCTAGAATATAAGACATATTTTCAGTTGTTTCACACTTTTTTGTTAAGTATATAATTCCACATCTGTTAATTCATAGTTTTGATGCCTTCAGTGTGAATCTACAATTTTCATAGTCATGAAAATACAGAAAACTCTTTGAATGAGAAGGTGTGTCCAAACTTTTGGTCTGTACTGTACATATCCAAACAAAATCTGTGTAGACGTTCCTGTGGGTTGGTGGGGCCCCCATTTTAATGGGAGGCTAAAATTCCACCAATAACTTCTCAGCAAGAAGGGAAGTATGGCATTAAAAAGCATAAGCTGCGCAAGAGTACTTCTGGGTACACCCACAGGTTTTGGGTTTCCAAAGGGAAGGACAGACGGACTGAACACCTGAATGCTTGCCCATTCTAGGAGTTAGGGGGCAAATAGTGTGGGGCTTAGTGCACCCACTGCTGGACCAGGGTTACTGGACAACTTCTACACTAGCATACATCTGTTTAAGTCCCTAACTTCCAAAGGTACTGTAGCTTGCGGCACTGTATACAAAAATCAGAGAGGACTGCTGGGTCCCTGCTCAAGCAACCAAGAAGTCAAGAAAGAATGACAGCATGGCTCTCTGCAATGAGAACATGTTGTTGGTTAAGTAAAAGTACAAGAGGGATATCCTTGTACTAACCAAAATCCACAGTAATAGCCAGTGGCGTAACTAGAACTGACTGGGCTCCACAGCAAATTTTTGTGTGGGCCCCCCCCCCATGACCCTCCTGGCATCGAATTTCTTCATATGTAACAGTGGGTTCACATCACGTTTTTCCTATCCGTTTGATATTGATAAAAAAGGTACCATATACAAATATGCAGCACACCACGTTTTTGTATCCTCCAGAGTCCAGTACAAAAAATGCATATGTTAACGTATATGTTGTTTTACAATGGAACTGTATGGTGAACGGATGCCACCGTATGGATCAGTCTCAGACATCTCTTAATGTATACATTTTTTGTATACATTAAAGAGATGGGAAAAATGTGATGTGAACCAAGCCTTAGTGCCAGAATAAGCAGCAGGACACAGCGGGGCAGAGAGGCCGCCATGTACTGACAGCGCAGAACCTGGTCCTGGTGGTCAGGGGTGAGGACTGTGTTTCCCAAGGATCATTTAATTATAGGGAAATACAGGGCACAGTGTAATATACTGGGATCTATATACTATAAAGATATGAGCCCTACCCTGTAATCATAAGACAATTAGGGGGTCATTTATTAAAACAGAAATGTACCTATATTAAGCGTATTTCTGATACAGATTTTGGCGCACAGGTCCTTTGCGCCACAATCTGCTACTTTTCCCCACTTATGCCAGGTCTAAAAAAGGTGGAGTGGGCAAGAAAGGGGTTATAGTTATTGCCATACAGTTATTGGATAACACCATCATACAGTGACTGGATAAAACCGCCATACAGGAATTGGATAACACCACCATACAGTCACCGGATACCGCCATACAGTGACTGCGTAATACCACCATACAGTCACCGGATACCTCCATACAGTGACTGGATAACACCACCATACAGACACCGGATAGCACTGTCATACAGGGACTGGCTAACGCCGCCATACACTAGATAACACCTCCATACAGTGACCCAATAAAAGGGTATAACAGGGCACAGTACAGGGTATCGTAAGAGGGCACAATGCAGAGTATAATGGAGCACAGTACGGGGTGGGGGGCACAGTCACATGACCCTAAGACATTAGAAGGACACCACCATAATGAGAGGCAGAGATGTGAGACAGGGGCCAGGGGCCCTGGATGGACAGGAGGGGTGGACACAGCAAGTAGGTGAAAGGGGCTCTGAGGGGGATTCATACTAGAAGTAGGGGCTGGAGGTCTGTGCAGGGCAGCAATAGGAGAAAGGAAGGTGGAAAAGGAGCTCTGGATACATGAGTGAGGACAGGAGGCAGAAGGGGCTCCATGTGGATGAGATAAGACAGGACAGGATATGGGGGGGGGGGGTCAGGTGTCATGAAGGCAGACTGCTTTATGAGGCAGTAAACCAACTGAAAAGCATGAAGCTGCTGGTACACTACAATAACCAGCAGCAGCTTGAAGACTTCCCTGCCATTAGCCCTCCTGTCCCACACAGCAGACTCACTCACCCACTGTCTGCCTCTCCACACACTTCTCCAGCCCTGCGGTCTCTTTCCTCCTCCAGCAGCACGTCCTGTGTAGAGGGGGCGTGTCTAAGGCTGGTAAGCCAGGTCCTGCTCTGCTGGAGAGAAGAGGGGGCGTGTCTGAAGCTCCGCAGCACAGGAGCTTGTAAGAAGGGTATCGGCAGGCCTCTGTGCTGTATGCAGCTACTGCTCCCGGGCCCCTTCTGCCCTCGGGCCCCGAAGCAGTGGCTTCCCCTGCTTCCCCTATAGCTACGCCCCTGGTAATAGCAGCTCCCCTGCCCTGGTACAACGTACCAGTACTACTACTGCCCAAGCCATATTGCATCCTGGACTATGGTACATACATGTGAGGGGTTGATCCTTCAGATCAAGTGCTGAAGCCATATGTTGGTGTGGTATAAAAAGCTGGTGGTGCACATTCTACAAATGGCACTGTATAATCATTACATTATTTCGATCTGAAGGCCAGATGGTAAGATTCCTTCATTTTCAAGAGGTGGTGATCAAGGTCCTAATTTTTTTAAAAGAGGAAAGGGAGAACCCCAGTACTTCTGAAAGTGATGGTGCCCATATTGTGTCAGGGCACCATTTCTCTCGTGAGGTCCCCCAAATAACAAGTCAGGGAAGGACCCCCAAAAAAAGATGCAGTGTGTGTTCCAAAATGAGAATATGAAAGTAACCAACTATGAAACTTGCCCTGGAAAACCTGGCCTGTGCATAAAGAATTACTTCAAAATGTACCACACAGCCATAGATTATTAATTTTATCCTTTAAGTACCCTGTAATTGTATCACCTTATTACAACCTGATATTCTCTGCTCAACATACATTTTTCACCATCCACTACAAATTAATTTCTAAAAACACCTATGGGCGCAAAATGCAAAAAAATGGATATCTGAGGAAAATTGCAGTTTTTATTTTTCACCA